>OY735264.1:4875265-4979415 GCA_963457715.1 Argyresthia albistria | reverse complement strand
GAGCTAGGCAGCTGTCTAACTCTGTCCCGTTCGCACCACGCGAATTTCGCTGTGGCGAGTGTCCCGTGGCCAGGCCGTTAAATAACTCTGTCCTTCCACGGTACAACCTCCTCCACGCTCGTCACGCTGCTGAGAAAAGACTTCTGCTCTCTGTGGAATTCACGGTCTAATTCTATCTATCTATCCTCCTGCACCGTACAAGCCTCAACTTGGAATAATTTCATTTATACCTCTTTAGCTGAAGCGATTTGGATACTTTCTTTACTTACCAAACTGAAGTAACGAACTTCGATATGGAGGTTTGTCCGTAGACATTCATACCCACATCACATACCATATATCAACTCAGGAGAACAAACTCAACGGCTGAACCAATTCGGATGACTCACGTTGGGCTCCATCAGCGGCAAGTTCGCCACGGTCAGCTCTGCCGCATCGTCCGCGTCGCTCGCCGCGCTCGCCTCGCTCAGCTGCGAGCAGTTCCATGGCGACGCGGCGCGGGAGAGGCTCGCGTCGCGCGGGAACCGGGAGTCGGTCGAGTTGGCGGACGAGCTGCCCGACTGGTCGAGGTTGGCCGAGCCTGTTGGTGGACACGGAATGTCTGCTTGGGTTGGAGATCGACTGGTTATGGTAAAGATAAGATAATGGTTTATTTAACAAAAGAATACAGAGTTTCACTTATTAATTAGGTACGTATTTGCTAAGGAATTACATAGATTACCGGCGGCCCTCACACTAGGTTAGACCTGTATCGTGAGGCCCAGTTCTTTGACATAAGAATTACAAATTAGGTTTTACTTACGGCAAGAGGTATACATTATAATTATGCTGTTTGTTTAATAAACAATGGAAGTATGATATGGAGATAAGATCATTAAATGGAGATAAGATCATTAAATGAATGGTGATGGCTGATAATTATTTTGTTCAATAAAGAATACAAGGTGTAAATGAATTAACGCAAAATGAGAAACTGCTTTGTTAGGGAGTAAATATGAAACCGATTTGATCAGAGCAACTTTATTTTTCACTTCTCCATACAAATCAGCTGATCCACTCAGGCCAAAATGTACTGGGAAGTGAAAAATAAAGTTGCTCTGAACAAAATGGTTTCATAATGAAAGTTGCTCAGAATGATGTCCCTATCAAAGCACAAACGCGCTATCGAGATCATCTCCCTAGTCTAGATACAGGTTTTGAAATCGCCTAAATCCGTTGAAAACGATCTCGATTCATATTTATTTCGATCGTAAACGGGTCGAGGTATCTCGGTTGGACGTAAGGCTGGTCGTGAGAACAGCTTTTTCTTGTTTTACATGGAGATTTCGGTATCTCAAAATCGATATTTCGACCATGGACATGATCTCGGTAGCGCGAGAAATGCCCCGCTGATTCGGTGGAATCAAGTCCGTTCGGCCAGTCGGCACTCGGCTGACGCCACTCACCGTGCGTGCCCCTGATCTTCCTCGGCATGGAGACGGGCGGCGGCGGCGGCGGCGGCGGCAGCTGCTGCGCCAGCGCCCACGAGCTCACGCGCGCCGCCGGCGAGCACCCCCGCTCCAGCTGACACAACATTACCTATTGTTAACAGCTCTATACTGCCACAGAATAACTAATATACTCTATCCAAGCTTAGAAAAAAACTTGACGGCTAACCTAAAACTTCATAAAGTCCGCTTTTTAAACACTAGGGATGTTACCAAAACAATCGGAAAGAATCGAAATTGTTTATTCAGTTGAACTAACAGAAGAGTTGTCATCGTCATCACTGCTATCCGCACTTAGGGATATAATTAGTTCATTTTCAACTATATTGTCTATACTATTCTTATGTCTCTTTGCAAATCTTTATGGCTTTTAATACCTACGCGTTAGGGGTTAAAACTTCATGGGCGTGAACTGTCAAAACTGGCCTTTTATTTTGTGAATGGTGTATACCTGAGGCGTCCCACTCGGGCGTGCCGGCACGACATTCGCCGTCGCCGTGCCGTACCCCTCGTCGCTGGAGTACGACGGGGCGCAGGCGCGTACCAGACGCGTACCGATCTTGCACCCGAACACATCCTCGCCGTCCATACGTTTCAGGGCTCTGAGAACGAAGACATAGGGTTATATTATATCTGATCGGATTATAAAGGATGTAACAGAAAGGGGTGTACAAGCCGAAAGAGGGCTGTTAGGGACATCATTCTGAACAACTTTCACTATGGGACCGACTTGATCAGATCAACTTTATTTTTAACCGACTTCCCAAAGGAGGAGGTTTACAATTCGTCCGGATGTTTGTTTTTTTTTTTTTTTTTTTTTATGTATGTTCCCCGATAGCGCCTAAACGGGTGGACCAATTTGGAAAATTATTTTTTTGTTTGAAAGGGTTTACCTTCCCATTGGTCCCATTGACACCAGGTCAGGATCTGATGATGGGATCCTGGAGAAATCGAGGGAACTCTTCAAATATTATAGGCAGACCTATAGTGATTTTTGAGTTTTTCTTAATAACTCGTGCAAATGCACATTGTAAGCATAATATTGTGATGCGGAACTGCTGATGAAGACCACATATGGCCACCAGATCTGCTCAATACTAGGTACAAATACAATGCGTGGCTGACGGGCAGGCAACGCATAGCCTAAACCTACCTAGACCTAGAGCCATGAAACTTTGTACAGGGGTTCCTTAGTAGCGTGGGGTAGCACTGATATGGGATTTGACAAAATTAATTCCCCAAGGGGGGGGGGATAAGGGGTTACAGTTTGTATTAAACTCAATCTAATCAAATAGGATTTGTGGAAGTCGGTTTTTTCTAAAGTTTACTTTTTGTTTCAATTATTATTAACTCAGTACATTTCGGGTCTAGCGCTCAGCTGATCTGTATGGTGTACCTACATTAAATGTGTACAAAGATGGGGCCTTGTTAATTAATTGTTATATCTACTACAAGAAATCTCGCATTTATGATTCATGAATAACGACCGTTGAAGTTTGCAACAGCAAATATCGGGTAGTTTGCTGTTTGAAGCAAAACAGCTGATTCACAGTTGTGTGTCGGTTTGGATTCGTAATTTATAAAATGGCGGGTAGTTCTGACTCCTTTACAAACAGCTGACAATCAGCTGTTCGCCATAATAGTTGGCAATACGTAGAGTGGCGGCAGCGGTTGTGGTTTAATTAAGATGAGATAACATTGTAAATCTGATGAGTGCTAGGCATCCGACAAAAGCTAATAAATCTTCAAACTATAAGTTTTAAAGTCAAAGCGAAGAGATAGCCAGCTCAAACAGATTTTAATTATTGCACTTAGTCAAACTGACTTCAATATCACATCTTCTTTAATATCATCTCAGACATAATGCCGTATAAATTGGTTTTATATCTAAGTCCAATTATAAATATAAAATTATACAAACAAACCGCCCCAAGAATCGCCCGGACCAAAGGTGCCCATAACGCTGGCTGCGTTACCGCGCTGCACGGCGAGCGAAATCCTCTGGGCCAGGAAAGCCCCGGAGCGGTTGCCAAAACCTCGGTCCCTCAAACGACGGCCGATGTCCCTGATGAAGGCCCTACCCTCAGAACCCCATACCCCAGTGGTCTCGACGGCCAAAGGAACAAACAGATAATTTTCCATTAGCTGCGCGTATTTTATGCGCTTTTGCCGCGCCGCTGATTCAGCAGCAGCACCAGGGGTAACCACAGTACCACAGTTTAACTAAAATCTTGTAATAATTTATAACCGTCATTCCTAATTAACGCAAGAGACGGCGACATGTAATCCAGTTAAATGAATTAAATATTTAGAGATTGTACGTACACATTATTATAATTATAATAACAAGACAAGATTTAGGTCAACGTTAAGAATCACTTGTCGATGGTCGATGAGTCGCGTTTGGATACAGTCCAGCCGATATCATTATTACTGTATTTCATCATTATTTTCATTATTTCATTACTGGAGGGCTAAGGATAGAAGCTATTATTTATGAACTTGTAATGTGTAAGATGCTATTGTTTTAATATCTTGACAACGACATCTTCAACCGTTATTATTTTAAAATTTTCTTGTCGACCATGACCTAGTATAGTATTATAATATCTGTGACCATGACCTATTTACTTTCTGTCTCAATAGCCCTAGAACCTTAGCAGATATTAGATAAATATTTTAAACAAAAAGCAGTTACGTACTTGAAATATTCGTATCATAACGTCTTCTTGGACAATCCAAAAAAATAAAATTTTGAAAGACTCTAAAACGGCTGCTCTCTAAACATGTTGATAAGTTAGAAAATAATATACAGTTAACGAATCAGCTGTTTTACTTCACAAGAGGAAATACTCAAACACAGTCCTACAGGTTTTCCCGCCGATTTTTTGCACCACGTAAGCAACAACCGACAAAACCCTGATAAATTGACCAAATCGAAAGGCAACCTTTGTTTTTATCGATTTCACGGTTCTATTAGCAATCCATTGACTAATTAGATCTTACGAAAATCGACGACGGCCAAGTATCACAAGAGTAAAGAAATGAACTCACCCAGAAATCAACATTATATGCTATTAATTTATCACAGACTTGGTAAACATTGAATTGTTAATTATACTGAAATTACACTATTACACAAGATACATAAAATTTTAAATATAGTAAAAAGTGGCACAGTGTTCCTGTTTATGCCTGAGGTTGCAATGAGTTGGAACTTTAGAAGGACATATCTTTGAGAGGCTTATTTGAGGGTACTTTTGCATTACTTGGGCCAACGGACAGTCGCGAGTCTGCTTATCACCCTCATTAAAATTTATATTTTTGTGACATATCTTTTTAGTGCGAATAATGAATGACGCATTGATCCCTGATACACGGTCCGTTTAGAGCTGACGTACGTACGCTTCGAATCCTGCTTTTGATCGAACTCGAAAGCGTCCATGCATGTGACAGCTAGTTCCCGTAAACTAAATAAACGGTCAAGTGCGAGTAGGACTCGTGCACCAAGGGTTCTGATCACACTTGGAGAGCGCAACACGTGTTATTAGGTTCCCATTCCACATAAAAACTAAAGTATGATGTCATCCATGTAAACCAAATTGAATATTTTTGTAGAAAGAAATAAATTTGCAGTTTTCAGATTTTCCTTTTACTTGTGCTAGACCTTGCTTTGTGCCAAATTTCATGATTGTAGGCCTACGGGAAGTACCCTATAGGTTTTGGGTCCATTGCGATTACTATGAAAATCCAACAATTTTACAGCACAAACTGTCACATCGTTCGATTGCGTTGACCTAGAAGGTTGATTTTTTCACAGCTTTATGCGACCAGAGGAACAATTGATATAAATTTCAGCTTGATACGTTAACGCATTCTTAGTTTAAAAGTGTGACACACGGACACACGGACAGACGGACGGACGGTCAACAAAGTGATCCTTTGACCAACAGGTTCCTTCAACCCTAAAAGTAAGTAAAACTCCTCTTCACCACTGGGAAAAGGCGGTATGCTTTGTTTTGGTCGTAATTTTGAGTGAGATAAAAAAATACGCGAATATAAGCGACGGTCTCCTGTGCTTCAAGGCAATAAATAAAATCTACAATGCAATAAATAAAATAACAATTCAGTCTTTACTCTTTAGGAAAAAGACAGCTTAAAGTTACAGCAGCATAACCATAACATTTACAATCAGGCACATATAAGCTTCTGACTCCACGCTAGGATACCCTGTGTCGTAGGAACAAGAAAAAGCGACATCACAATAAAAACATGTAAAATTGTAAACTTATGATCTGACTTTCTTTTTCTTCCTCTCCAACCGGGAATCGAAACCAGAACCTGTCACTCTCCACCGCAACACCACAAAGCAGAATAACCTCACTCACCTAAAAGCATGGTCGGGCGTCGGAAACTTCAGTATCGCGGTGGAAGCGGTCACACTGAGCACCTTCCCCCCGCAGTTGTCAGCCAGCCTGCGCAGGCGCCGCGACACCCGCTCCGGCGCGTGCTCGGCCGGCAGGTTCACTATCTCGAGCTTGCAGGTCGCCTCCGCGGAATCTTGCTCCTCGGTGTAGTTTGTTGGGACCTGGTGCGGTTGCATTAATTAATAAATCTTCGGTGTTGGATCTGAGTGTTTACTCAAGGATATGGAATTGTAGGATTGCAAGTTAGGAAATTACGACCGTAATTAAGACATGACTGAGACAACTCTGAGAGTAGGTTTATTGTAAAGTAAAGTAAAGTAAAAAGTGTTAATTGGACTCATTTGTAATGGTACATTTTGTCATATCTAAAGTTTTTATTTTCTAAATACACAATAATAGTCTGTTGACACCTAAACTAGGTAGAACCTGTACTATATGTATATTGTATTAAATACTCAGGTTAATTTCGGCATGTTTACAGATAATTGTTTATGTTTACAGAATCCATCAAGGACGGTAGGTATAGTAAAACGGTTTCGATAATAATGAGTTATCTTTGCGACTCCAGCTAAAAAGGGAGATGATTATAGAATGATTCTAGATAAGGGCGATCTAGCTATAGGTTAATTACGGTAATGAAATAAATCGCATGTACTTTTGAAAGCATTAATTGCTTGCATAGAGATACAATCAGCTCAGCCCCCCTAGACAAGATACAAAACGCTATTATCTTTCGCACGAAACGCTAAGAATATGTATGCCATTTGATAATTAGTCACGCTACGCTAACGTCACCAAATGTCAGATAAATCGCATACATCTTGAGTTTTCGTTTCTATTCGTTTCAGTAGTGTTATTAACTTTGTCTAGGCGTGCAGGTAGGTTAGTAAATTAGGTTATTCCTATTGAGAGGTTATCGAGGTCGGTACATTACGATAGCATTGTGTTGTGGTAATGTTACAATGCATCTAAAAATAGGTTGTATACACTGGCACAATAATATTATTATTCGGATAAGAACCGCAAACAATGACTTGTGCGATAAGGCATATTTAATGTTTCTAGCGAGTATGTGAAATTCAGACTACTATTTTATATCAAATACCTAGTAATAACTAAATAATACAAGAACCTAAGATAGCTCAGCCTGTCCATTTTTAAATGGAAAAAAATTGTTATCTTCACTTGCACGTGGATGAAAAGACCTGAGCTGTCATTGTATATGAAATCAAGCAAAATTTTACCAACAATAATGACTTAGCTTGATACTAGGCTCATACAATTGGAAATGTCTTTTCTGGGTGACATTACAAAGTGGTAGATTTATTCCAGTGTTCTTTACCTTAGAATTCCTGGGCAGGTTGGCGGTAAGCTCGTTGTAGCAATGATGCGAAGTCGCGCAGGCGATTAAAGCTGATGATGTATTCTGTTTATGTACTAATATCACGTCCATGTTTTTCCTGGTGAAAATATTATCTTTGTTTAATAAATAATACAAGATTGTTAGTTGTAATTTGTTTCTAATACGATTTTCCTACTATTTTAGTGTTGATTGGCATTTGGCAGTTTGGTGGGCTTATAAAAATCTATATGAATGGAGGCTGATAGCTTACAAATTGAGAATATGGAATCAGTAAAGCACATCTTTTACCTCTGAATCCTTCTATGCCATTAGAGCACTACAGCCTAAATGTTAGACTGCTTGTCTTCAAAATACTACTTGGCAACAAAAATACAACAAGCCACAACAACATAATCATAGGTACCTGTATCTAAAGTCGCTCAGATCAGCAGCAAAGTTGATGTCTCCTGATATAAGCAGCAATGCTGCAGGAGCAGTGTGGAGTTCTCCGAACCTCCTCATACATTGTCGAAGCTTCTCGTCTGCTGCATTCTTTTGCGTTCCACATACATGGATTAGGCTTATCTGTGGACCATGATTTATATTTATGAAATGCATCACACATTTTACAAGAAAAAAAAGCAATTTTCAATTCTATTCAATTTCTTTATTTCGGACTTCTAGGTCTATAATAAATACAGTACAGTAACAAATTTTTCGTAAAATATAACACAAACATAAAAACAAGAAATAGAGCCTTACTGTGGAACTAGATCGGACCCCCAGACACTGGGCCCTTCCAGTTCTTATTCAAGGCCAGATTGTGTAGATTCCCAGTGTCTGCGGATCAGACAGTCCAACCTTCCGGCGATGATCATTTTTCATGAATGTCACTCATAATGCATTAATGGGTGGTTGAGACAAGTCAAAATATATTCTATCCAAATTGTTATGCTTGAGATACACATTATGTTATTAGATTCTTCTTTTCCTTACTTGAGCATCATTGAGTTCTTGAAGTCTTATAGCTGCTTCCTTTCTCACATCACACACGACAACAAAATCCGCTTCCCGTCGCCCCAGCAGGAACTTGGCTCGGATGGCCGTCACCACATCTATGGCGGAGCATCCTCTTGGCACCTATTTAGGGCATAGACATTTTGTATTACAGATTCAAGTAACTTTTTTTTTATTAACTTAGGTTGTTCCAGATTAAATTATACTCATTGGCTCAATTTTCAACATATGTATCATATTACTGAACACATATTGCATCATTTTGTAGTGTAGATTACTTTGCAACAGTTAAAAATACTAATACAATATTGATATTTCCTTCACTTTTGCAGAAGAGAGGAAACATGTAAGCTCAGCCATATTGAGCTACATGCATACTTAATTTAGAGCATATGTTGATTTACAAATAACAAATGACTTTAAATAAAAATCTTAGCCAAAAGTGCATAACACAAGTCTCACACACCAACTGCTAAAATTAGCACTCAGTATGCTGGCATTAAGGTCAAGGGTAAGGACATACCTGGCAATTCTCAATGTCCCAAAATATACCAATAGGCACATTGCCTGTGGACCTTTGCTTATTATGACGATACCGAGATCGAACCCGGGAGCGCTCTGATGTCAAAATACTGTCGTCTCGCACACTGCACTCCATGTCATCTGAGGAATCTTCAGACGCATCTGCAGAGAAAGTGTATAATATATTTATGGCTCTAGTATACATTAGGTTATTATTCAGTAGCATATTTCTGCATTGTCATTAATTCCTAAGAAAAAGTTAAAGGGAAACTAGAGTTTGCAAAATTTTGCATTCTCTTCATTAATTTTATTTGATCTGGAAAAAACCATTGTGTTCACATTGGGTGAGGAAATAACAGTACAATTACCATATCAAATTATCAGCTGTCAGGTCTGGTTTGACCACATCAGCTGTTTAATAAGCATGTGTGTAACTGAATTACAATGCATGTGTGCGTATAGAATCTCAATAAGTAAATAAAAGGAAACACAAATGGTAAACGTTTTATCTAGGGCAGGTGATTTGCATTGCATTGAGTTACACAATTTACGGGACGAGTATTGCAAGGTTTTATAGGTGCGCGATTACTGCATGGTTTAAGCTGTAATCTGCCAATTTTTGCATGATATTTATATGTTGTCGACTTTTGTACAATATTTGCACGGAAGGCAAACATACCTGTGATCCAGAGACGTGGTGGTAATGGTATTTTCATAGCTGAATTAGACAACGCAGTCGTCAGACCTTGAGCCGATTGGCTCCGAGTTCCCCTGTTGTCTAGCTGCATGTCTTGAAAACTCCTCGATAGACTCATATTACGTAAAATTAATCTGCTAGGAGAGCAAAAAAGGAAAGTTCCCCCAGCATATGCTCGAAATAACAAAGAGCTAACTATAACCAGTGGCGACGAGTCAACCCTCTTACACACTAAATCACAAATTATTTCTAAACTATACTTAGCTAACATAAACTAAATGCTTAAATCTGATAAGATTAGCGTCGTTGAAGTAAACATTTATACAAAATGTAACAAAAATAATTCTTCAAATTCACTACGCCATCATAAAACACATCCGTTCATGAACGTAAACTGAAATGAATGAACCAACCAAATGAACAAACGAACGAACGAACCATGGATGAACGAACTTCAACTTCAACGAGAAGAGAAGAACGGTTGTCTTTCTAATTGTACGGTCTGCATGAATGATAAAAAGCCGGAAACGGAAATCTATTTGATGAACGAATGATTCCATTCCCACATCAATTTCCGTTTCCGGGTGGGGTGACCGAGATAGATTCCTTAACTTCCGGTGTGTGTGGACTATTATTATTTTTCAACTAGCAATACCTGCCACACGGACGGAGTAAAAAAAAAAAAAAAGTCAAGTCAAATGAATGAGCTTGCATTTATTGGGTTGTTACCGTTGGGGGCCAGCCTATTGTTCTCGTAACCGCGAATCTCCATACATTGATTACCAAACGGGGCCAAAAGGTATAATACTATTATTAAAATTCAATCGCGTAATTTTCATACTTCTATTGCCGCTTGGGGCCATAGTGGCTAAGTACAGTCGGCTACCAAACTAAAACGATGATTCTGTAGTACTATTAAATTAATTTTAACAATTGTTTTGACAAGATAGTTATAAAATGAAAGACGAAATTAGCAATGAGACACAAATTTTTATATTTGGATCAAATGTTAATATCTATGTATGGGTAACATTAAGGGTATATTTAAATCACAGCCTGTGATAAGAATATGTACTTATGAAAAGTAACTAGTATTGTAATATGTAAGTGTAAAATAGAATAGTAGTCTTCATTCGAATATGCATTACATTGAGCTTACTTCCTTACACCATCCTAGCTCCATGCGGGCGGTTAAACAATACAACCAGCTATACAAATAGTATTTTGTTACACAAGGGGTGAAAGAGAGCTATTTCCGACGAAGGTCCAATTTGGAGCCCGTGCGAGCGCAGCTCGCAAAGGGCAATCAGGATCGAGTCTACCCGAGATATTTAGACGCCAGAGCGAGCGAAGCAAGCGAGGGCGAATATAGTTCGAGGGTCAAATAGCTACTTACACCCAGAGGTAAGCATAATACTTTACATCATTCGAGCGAGGTAAGTTAAACGGAAAGACTGAGTACAGAACCAGTGCAGGACACTGCAGGACCGCAGAACCATAAACATATACATAACCCAAAAACTCACAACACTTAGTCGAATTTACGTGTATACTTTTCAGATTTGAATACATAATCGTCAATTATAGTTGTAAGTTTTAGGACTACGGGAAAGTTTAGGGTGTCAAAACACGCATTCTATTTGGATAATAAAAAAAAAAGTTAAATACTTTTGGAGAAAAGTAAAGTGAAAAAAGCCACGATTTTTTTATTTTATTTTTTATTTATTTTTTTGCTGTTTTTATTTTTTATTTTATAGAATACATAAAATGTACGTACTATTTTTTTTTTCTAAAAGTTTAAAAATAAAAAAATTATGAATTTTTTTGAACTCCCGGATATGGTCGGAGTATGGAACGATCGCCGGAGTATGGAAAGATCCCGGACAGGATTAGCGCACGTCTATTTAATAAATTTAAAGTAAAAAAACATTTTAAACAAAGCTTTTATTTAATGCCCTAAAAAGAAGAAAATAAAATTTCGATTCAATCAAATGCGTTATTTTATTAAATTACACAATTAATACGATAACAAAGCTTGTTGCGAGATTTACTTGTGTAGACTTAATCAGGTGGTAGGGACTATTTGCACAGACTTGGAGATAAATCCCGCAACAAGCTTTTATATCGTATTAATTGTGTAATTTAATAAAATAACGCATTTGATTGAATCGAAATTTTATTTTCTTCTTTTTAGGGCATTAAATAAAAGCTTTGTTTAAAATGTTTTTTTACTTTTAATTTATTTTTAACTTTTTAGTCTTTATCATTACAGCGAGGCAATTCTGGCGCTAGCGAGATCATGTCCATGGTCGAAATATCGATTTTGAGATACCGAAATCTCTATCAAAAACAAGAAAAAGCTATTCTTACGACTAGCCTTTCGACCAACCGAGATATCTCGACCCGTTTTCGATCATAATAAATATAAATCGAGATAATTTTCGACGCATTTAGGCGGTATCAAAACAGATATCTTGACTGGGGAGATGATCTCGATAGCGCGAGAATCGGGGGCCTGGACAAAACATCTAATCTAGAATTAGAGTGCTTGTGAAGACGAATCAAATGAGACCAAACACGATAGGATTGCGTCGTTTGGTAACAGAGTTCCCATGGCCACCTTCCGGCTCCAGCATCAGATCAGCTCCATGTCATAAAAAATATTCTAGGATCAAAGTACTTGTCAATATAAATCAAATGAGCCCAAACACAATAGGATTGTGTCGTGTGGTAACAGGGTTCCCATGGCCAGCTTCAGGCTGCAGCATCAGATCAGCTCCATGTCATAAAAATATTCTAAGATCAAAGTACTTGTCAATATAAGTCAAATGAGCCCAAACACAATAGGATTGCGTCGTTTGGTAACAGGGTTCCCATGGCCACCTTCCGGCTCCAGCATCAGATCAGCTCCATGTCATAAAAAATATTCTAGGATCAAATTACTTGTCAATATAAATCAAATGAGCCCAAACACAATAGGATTGCGTCGTTTGGTAACAGGGTTCCCATGGCCAGCTTCAGGCTCCAGCATCAGATCAGCTCCATGTCATAAAAAATATTCTAGGATCAAAGTACTTGTCAATATAAATCAAATGAGCCCAAACACAATAGGATTGCGTCGTTTGGTAACAGGGTTCCCATGGCCACCTTCCGGCTCCAGCATCAGATCAGCTCCATGTCATAAAAAATATTCTAGAATCAAAGTACTTGTCAATATAAATCAAATCAGCCTAAACACAATAGGATTGCGTCGTTTGGTAACAGGGTTCCCATGGCCACCTTCCGGCTCCAGCATCAGATCAGCTCCATGTCATAAAAAATATTCTAGGATCAAAGTACTTGTCAATATAAATCAAATGAGCCCAAACACAATAGGATTGCGTCGTTTGGTAACAGGGTTCCTATGGCCACCTTCCGGCTCCAGCATCAGATCAGCTCCAAGTCAAAAAAATATTGCATTGTCATCCAACTTACATACGTATGCAAAATTTCAGCTCAATCGGATAACGGGAAGTGGGTCAAATTCAAGCCGACATTTTTGACGCGAACCGTGATACCCACAAACAAACATACATACATACATACAGTGCAAGTTAAATAAAAGCTTTTAAAAACGGCTAAACGCGGTTTCCCAAACAATTTATGAAATAAAAACTGAGTCGTACGTATCGCCACACTGTCAAGCATAGTGAGTGGTAGTTTCTTCGTCATGACATGAACCATTTAAACCTATGCGTGTGTAATATGTTTGAAAATGGAACGATTTCTAGTTTTCATTTCCCGGCTGCGGAAACGCGAACTTTCAAGGACTGTTTTAACAGCTGCAAAACCTCTTTTCTGAGCTCGGATGATGTAAATTTTATTTTTATTACTAGCTAGTAATAAAATAAAACAAGTAGATAAATACATTTAAAACGGTGCGGCTAAAAAACTATAATCTCAGTCCGGCCACGATACCTTATTTTTTCAGACAGTTTTTCCACTTGTGATTTTCTGCATATTAAATTAAAAATAAAAATGATAATAATAATAATAAACAAAAACTGCGTTGATAGGCTTGAACCAGCTGCGTTTTCGTCTTGCTCGTTCATTTTATTTTACGAAAACTGCACACAAGTACTTTATTCGCACACTGCACACTGATAGTCTAAACATGAAGTGACACCTGTTCATTGTCAAGGCTATGACCCTCCAAAGCCTAGAAGAAGAAATAACTTTTTGATTGGTTCAGCTAAAAATACAACCCTTCATAATTGGTTAACAAAACAATGACATGAAACACAAAAGAAAATATCAAAAGACCGCTAAATAATATTTGTAAAATGAAAGGGGTATAGAGGGTAAGTAACCAAGGTTATCAAGCAGGTAAAGCCACTCACGATGACTAATGAACGACATATTTGAATGTGTGGACAGAAGTTTCAAGAACTCTATTAATACAATCTGTTGCTAACTGTACTTGTTACAATCCTTTATGGCCAAGTGCGAGTTGTTTTTCATTTAAATAATAATAGTCGAAAAAGGCTTTGGCCCCTAGCGGTAATACTCTTTGGCCCCTAGCGGCAACAACCCCATTTATTTACCGCAGCACAATTATTTTGTAGTTTCTAGCGATCTAAATGCCTAAATCCATCCAGCCAGTAAATACAAAGTGAATTTTCATATCCTTCGTTATCTGTAAGGTATACAAAATCTCGGTCTTGCAGACTCTAAATAGTTGTGTTGTCTTTGTTTTGTGTATCTCTATCAAGTTTTACCAAGTCATCTTGATTTTCTACTTCCAACTTCCAGCTAGCAAAAGATCTGAAGATGACGACGAACGTGAATGCCGATCTCGGATCGCTCGATGCCTCTGGGAAGATAGTCAAGATGGAAGTAAGTAGGCCTTTAATTAAAACTTGACTTCAGCAGGGTATCTTTGTTGTGATGTGATGACCAAAGTAGTGTGATTATGGGTTGGAGTGTAGATATGATATGAAATATAAAAAAAGTTAATTTTTTTTCGCTTTTCGACAACCTTCCTTCCGCTTCCGCCTCCTTATCGACACTGACCTGTTTCCAGAATGTATTCCCGGTTACTTTTTATCTAAAGACTGTATTGTCTGTAAACCATAATTATCTTTGCAGGTGGACTACAGCATCACTTGTGATGAGAAAATCCCAATGTGGAAATCATGGGCGGCCAAGGGACGAGTTCAAGAGGCAATAGACCAGCTTTTAGCACTGGAGAAGCAGACAAGAACTGTAAGCTGTTATATTATAATGAATGTTTGTATTAACTTGCCCCATAGAGGTTGATCCGAAATTGGAGCCTCAACCCAGGTCATGCCAAGCTGCGAAACAAGAACTACATTACTGGTTGCCATGACAAAAACTTTTGTTTTCTATTTCACTGACCATGTAAAGCTCAGAATAAAGTACCTTAGCAAAATAGCAACAACAGAATACCAATAAATAAGCAAAACTGTTTCTGAATGTCTTCTCTAATTGACTTTAATGTTTCAGGGTGCTGATATGGCCTCAACAAGCAGAATCCTTGTTACAATTGTTCAAATATTCTTTGAAGCTAAGAACTGGACAGCTCTGAATGATCACATTCAGTTGCTAGCTAAGAGGAGGTAAGGATACTCGCATGTATTTGCAGCGCAATGTAGGAGTAGAGGAAGGATTTTGTTTTGATTCATATTTAGATATTCATGTTCTAAAAATATAAGCTCTATTTGTGATGCTTTCGATTTTTCAGATCACAGCTCAAACAGGCTGTAGTGAAAATGGTCCAAGAGTGCTACACTTATGTCGACAAAACACCTGACAAAGAAACCAAAATCAAGTTCATTGAGACCCTCCGTACCATCACTGAAGGCAAGATTTATGTAGAAGTGGAGAGAGCTCATTTGACCCACATCCTGGCCAAGATCCGGGAAGAGGAAGGAAATGTGGCGGAGGCTGCCAAGATCATACAAGAGCTGCAAGTAGAGACATATGGGTCTATGGATAAAAGGGAGAAGGTTGAGTTGATTTTGGAGCAAATGAGGCTGTGTTTGGCGATCAAAGACTATGTTCGCACGCAAATTATTTCAAAGAAGATAAATACAAAGTTCTTTGAGGAAGAGAACACTCAGGTTAATAATATTTATGTTATTGTACTACAGGCTGTGGCCCAAACAATTCCTTAGAGTGTCCAAGGTAATCAAATAAATCTAGGAACATGTCTAAGTTGAAGCATCATGTAACAGATGGCTTGACAATCTCAGAATGAGTTTATTTTCAAGAAATACATTTATTTATTTATTCATATGGCATAGTCGAGTCATTCTTATATAAATAATCTTGATGTCTGCGTCGTCAGTTAGGTTAAGAGGTCTGTTCTGTGGGAGTAGACTTTCAAACTGACAGAACAGGGACAAAATTTATCTCATTCCTGCCTCCAACAACACTGGTATGCTATCTGTCTAACTCGCCTTGCTGACTGATTGTGCCAAAGTGTATAGCTTAGCTTCTTCAAACTGAAATCACGCGCCCCACTCCTATATTTGCGAGACTCTTGTGTGTGTAAATGCGGTAGCGGGGCGCGTCACTTCAGTTTGAACAACGTCTAACACCCTGTGTTTGTGAACTCAGGAGCTGAAGGAGAAGTTCTACCGGCTGATGATCGCGGTGGACCAGCACAACGGCTCCTACCTCTCCGTGTGCCGACACTTCCGCGCGCTGGGCGCCGCCGGCGGCTCCGACGCGCTCATTGGTATATTAGCGACATGCGCTTTTGTATTATAGTAGTTTTAAAAACCTATAGTAGTTGATAAACCTATAGTAGTTTGAAAATCTAATAGTTGTTTAAAAACCTATAGTAGTTTAAAAACCTCTATAGTAGTTGAAAAACCTATAGTAATTTGAAAACCTAATAGTAGTTTAAAAACCTATAGTAGTTTAAAAACCTATAGTAGTGTATCTGGTTCGCCGACAAATCTTATATAACAATACTTTACCATTGTTCGAGAGAAGGGGTTAAAAACTACAAACACACCCTTTCGAAATCTTATGAAGACGAATTTAAATTCGATTCGATTTAATTTTAATTTGAGCTCTAAAGTTGATGGGTTTTCAAATGAGAATACCTGGGTTCCTCTTAACGCCAGGCTTCATCATCAGGCGATGCTAATGAGTACTTCGCGAGGGTCTGCTGGCTGAATAAGTGCATTTATTTTTACAAAATATTTAAGTAACTACCGACATAGGTTTATTCATAATTTTCTGTCAAAACTAAATTGACCATTCAATTTGCAGGGAGTGTCGTCTTCCTGATTCTGGCGCCGTATGACAACGAGCAGTCAGACCTCACCCATAGAGTTAATGAGGAGAAGGAACTGGAAAAGCTGCCGGAATACAAGTAAGTAGTCACTTGACTTCTCAATTGATGACGTAGTATATCACTACGGTGTCGATTCTACTATTTTTAAGTCGACGCACTTCCTTACCGTTTACCTTTTGGTCTCTCCGACACACCCCAATGAAACTTCTACAGCTCTACTCCAGTACCGCCCTATACTCCATTATTCCAGTGAGCTTCTTCAAACGGAAATGACGCGCCCCACTACCGCCTTTACATACACACGCATATCGCAAATGAAGGAGTGGGGCGCATTATTTCAGATTGGACAAGCTCTACTCTATCTATCCAGCCTCCAACACCCACTGTTGAGTAAGCCTCCTCTTCATTACGCCATTAATTGCGGTCCTGGGCCTGATCCACTGTTGTCCGGCAGTTTTGGCGATGTCATCCGACCATCGATACCATCCGACTACGTACGTGCATCCCATAGACCTAACTCATGACTCCATCTTTTCCTGCATCTTCAGAAAAAAATGTCACTTTTTTTTTCTATTTCGTTAAGATCACGATTCAGAATCACGAGCCATTCTCTCCATTGGGGTGAGAAGGGCTCGTGATTCTGAATAGAAATAACGTAAACGTTGCAGAAAAACAGAGTTTTTCAAATAGGCTAAATTTTTCGCGGAATCGCTCGTAAAAGCATTGAGCAGCGTTCCCTCTCACGCAGACATTCCTTGACGTACATTTCCCAAAATGTCCAAGCCCAAGTGTGAGGCTCAATGTGAGGTCGCGCCAACTTCACTATACTCTATCCATACTTAGAAGCAACTTGACAGCTAACCTAAAACTTAGTAAAATCCACTTTTTAAACACAATGGATGTTACCAAAACAATCGGAAAGAATCGAAATAGTTTATTCAGTTGAACTAACAGAAGGGTTGTCATCGTCATCACTACTATCCGCACTTAGGGATATAATTACTTCACTTTTAGGGTTCCGTACCCGAAGGGTGCCAAACGGGACCCTATTACTAAGACTTCGCTGTCCGTCTGTCTGTCTGTCTGTCTGTCTGTCTGTCTGTCTGTCTGTCTGTCTGTCTGTCTGTCTGTCTGTCACCAGGCTGTATCTCATGAACCGTGGTAGCTAGACAGTTGAAATTTTCACAGATGATGTATTTATGTTGCTGCTATAACAACAAATACTAAAAAACAAAATTTTGATATAAAGGGGGGCTCCCATACAACTAACGTGATTTTTTTGCGGTTTTTATAGATAATGGTACGGAACCCTTCGTGCGCGAGTCCGACTCGCACTTGGCCAGTTATTAACTATATTGTCTATTCTAATGTCTCGTTGCAAATGTTGTAAAATTATTCCCTAAGAGGCTAAGATTGACATCTGTCAAGTTGCCTGGTATATTAGTTACACTATAACAGTATATTCCCCTCCACCAGACAGCTGCTCGGACTGTTCATCAACCCTGAGATCATCCGCTACAACAACCTGTGCACCAGCTACGAGAAGATGCTGCGTGCGACGCCCTATTTCGACTCCGCGGACGAGAAGGGCCAGGAGCGGTGGAACGACTTGAAGAACCGCGTTGTTGAACATGTTAGTAGACTTATAGACCACCAATCCCTATCTTTTATGGGACACTTTATTTCCTTTCGGGGGTCACTTAGCGGTTGTTTCGCTAAGTGCCCCCCGAAAGGAAATAAATTTTAAAGGCGGGCCTCCGTAACAATTGCTATACAGCTAAGAAAAAGAGCTAAGTGTTCTCTAAAGGATCGCGCACATTAGGACCGGTCGCAGCGCACTATTGCACTGTCGGGGCGCAACGGGCCGCATGATTTTGTATGCGGCGATGCGGCACGCCCCGCCCCGGCACGCTGCGGCCCGTCCTAATGTGCGCGATCTTTAACTGTTGGTTTAATTGGGCATAACTGTACAAACTGCTACTCATCATCATCATTATGCTCAGCTCCGTGCCTGCTGGGTACAGGCAGAGGCAGGACAGGATGATACTGGAAGCGATGTGACTTACGACTCTTCTCTTTAGTCACACCTCGGACACTCCATAGAACGCTCGTAAAATAATCACCTATTACTACTACATAGCCTAATGATATTTGTACACGTGCAAATGTGTGCGTAAACTCGTTCGTTTGTGAATGTGTGCGTTCAGCGCCTAAACAAAGTGTCTCCCGAAGAGGCTCCCAGACTCCGGGGTGAGGTGCGGTATCTGAATCCGCGCGGGGAAGGGAGTGGCCGTTCTGTACGTAGTACTATTATCTCTTCTGTGCTTTAGTGCCAAGCCTCACGGTCTTGTGCTACAGGCTCCAATATCGAATCATTATTTCTAGTAGCCACACACTAGAAGCAATGTATGTAACTATTACGCATAGCTTACGTAATTTTTAACCCCCGCCCGACGAAGGCAAAAGGGGTGTAATGAGTTTGACGTGTGATTCACTCTGTGTGTCTGTCTCTCAGCACGTGGAGCGTAAACGGGTGAACCGATTTGAATTTTGTTTTTTTTTTTTTTTTAATTCGAAAGTAGGTTTCTTGGAGCTGGTGGTTATGGTACCATCGAGCTGGTCTCATGATGGAGTTCGAAGGTGGGAGCGGGAACCCTATGAAGCTTACTAGTAAACCCGTCTAATTTGGGCTCATTCTCACTCATTCGTAGTGACAAGACCTTTGAGAAAATGGTACCATCGAGTTGAACTGATGATGCTGATGGGAGTGCGAAGATCGAAGTTCGGGGCTGGAACCCTGGGATGCTTACTAGTAAACCCATCGAGTTTGGGCTCATTAGACTCGTAGTGACAAGACCTTTGAGAAAATGGTACCATTAGGGTTGATCTGATGATGGAGTGCGAAGGTTTGAGCTGGAACCCTGAGATGCTTACTAGTAAACCCAACGAGTTTAGACTCATTAGATTCGTTGTGATGAGACCTTTTAATTTCACCCGAAGATGAGACCTGGTGATGAATCTGGAAGACTGGTTTTATGCGGGTTTTTTTTAAAGCTAACGTTATTACTTACCTAACCTAACCCAACCTTCTCAGAACATCCGCATTATGTCGATGTACTACACGCGCATCTCTGTCACGCGCATGAGCGAGCTGCTGGGGCTGAGCGAGACGGAAACAGAGGAGGCGTTGAGTCAGCTCGTCGTGACCGGGGTGGTGAAGGCGAAGATCGACCGTCCGCAAGGCGTTGTGCATTTTAGGTGACTATACTGACTACTATACTCTATCCATGCTTAGAAGCAACTTGACAGCTAACCTATAACTTCATAAAATCCACTTTTTTAAACACTAGGGATGTTACCAAAACAATCGGAAAGAATCGAAATTGTTTATTCAGTTAAACTAACAGAAAGGTGTATTCATATTTTAGAGGGATGTTAGGGAAATAATTCTGAACAACTTTCACTAAAATGAAAAATATAATTATTCTGTTCTAATCGGTTTCATAGTGAAAGTTGTTTAAAATTATGTCCCTAACATACCCGTAAAATATGACTACACCTTTCTGATACACCTGTAGATGTATGAAAATGTTTTTCCGCAGCCTCAACGTGGACGTCTCGGACCGCCTCAACGAGTGGTCCAACAGCCTCAACACTCTCATGCAGCTCGTGAACAAGACGACGCATCTCATCAACAAGGAAGAATGCGTGCACAAGCACCTGTTGGCTGCTGAGTAGGAACACGGGCGTTGTGTCTGCATAGACTTATTAATAGATATGGCTGAGATGTTAGATGAATGGGACGTTGTGCTTGGCAAAAGTTGCGTGACGTTCGGCAAGTCAAGTTGAATTGATTCGGCTACTGATTTTTTCTTGTTTGTTGTCATTGGATCTGCTGATTCATAAAACGCCTTTGAGATTGGCAAAATTATCGATGTTTTTATTAATCAGTACTGATAACGATATTTTTATTTCGTGGCCTCTTCTGTGCATTGTAATGTATTTTAATCTCATTTATTGGTGACAGTTTAGGTATTTGTAACGGAGTATTATTGTCAACTGAGCAAGAATAAATGCAAGACTTTGTCATCCATCACAATTTTTTGTTTTCATATTTCAAATTCCGAAACTAATTTGCTATCGACGGACAAGGAACTATTGGACTTAAAAACTAATTATAAAAATGATGCATAATCCGTATTTCTGTAATAAATAAATCTAATTGTCCGATACCTACTATTAATTTAAGTTGTTGGCCAGCGGATCTACTTTTATTTTGACTACAAGCAGAGATAAAAAGATAATTCATATTCATATCTTCGTCATGTACACCACTATTTATCGAACCAATTACGAAGAGGCTTAGGTTGATAAGATAGCAAAACACTCATTTACTCTTCTACAGTGCAATCATTGGTAATTTTTAACTAAATTATATTTTGTAAACGAAAATGATATTATATTCAATGATTTTAACAACAGCTATAATATTCATATTTCGGTTTCTCAATGCCGAACGAAAACCACAGATTTTGGGCGTTTATCAGCAGGAGAATAAGGGATACTATCTCAAGTTCGCTTTTATGTTCTTGGTGTTGAGTTTAAGAAAGGTAAGTGTCTGATTTATTTCTATTTAATAAGTACTTCATGTGTTTTTAAGCTAATTGCATAGGGGTGGGGGCGCGCCCGCGCCAAGTCGAGCAAATAGGTACTAATTTACCAGACTTGCGACTGGTAGGACCGTATGAATTGCCGTACCGTATTTATTTATCAGCATCGCACTGGCGATGATGGCGTGATGAAGCAATCCACTTAGTTTACTATACATATACTATATTTGGGAAATATTATCATCGACTTTTTCAGCTATACAAGTATGTAAAGAGGCGACTCGCAATCGAGCTGGGTAAAAGCGACGATGGCACGATGCATGTTCACACCGAGGAACATGAATTGGAGCAAGTCCAGTATTTAGGAGACTATCCACAGGTCAGTCAGTTGTGTTACTCTAGTTAGGTAGGAACCTACATCCTGTATACGGGCCTAACTCTATACAGTGACAACGAGAACCAGTAATAATCACCGCTTAGAACTTTTGCTATCCTTGTCATATAACTTGGTCATTGTCAGGGAGCACTTATCCAGTGGAGAGCGCATAGATTCATTTTCCTTTGAAACACAACTCACCAATTTACGGGCGGCGGGGGACGAGGTAAGAGAGCTGTGATTGGTCAGCCGCTGCGAAACTGTCTGGCGGCCCGTCATCGTACATACAGTATGCGAACGTACATACGTATTCAATACAACAAACGTTTGGTGAGCCGCATGCCCCCGCAGGCGCAGTCAATTGTATATATAGTCTCTGTCATTGAGCGAGAGATCAATCAACAGACTACTTTACCGGGGTATCCAACAGATTTTTCATATTTATTTTTGCAGGCTGTGGACAGCGTCTACTTCAATGGGACATCCAAATCCGGGGCAGCTCTCGTTTGCAGTGTTTCAAGAAGAAAGAACCGTGTCTGTGACGCATTCTTATTCGTCAAGGTAAACACGTAAATTATGTTCCTGAAAACTAGATAAGTTGCTACAAACAGGAGGAGTGTGATCTATCTTGTTGTGGGCAAATAGTGTGAAAACAAGATGCCCACGTTGATGATTGGTGATGTTTTTTCTAACTTAGTTCCTGAGATGGAGAGCAGTGAAGAAGGAATGTGTTATCGTCAAAGATTCAAATATTATTTATTTTCGTAAAAAGTACGATACATTCTTGTGGTTTGTTTATGTTGTAAAACCACAAGTGGTCTATCTCAGCTGCACATAACTATTCAAACTTAAAAAAAACTGTCAGGTCTGCGCAGAATAAGAATGGGGGGGGGGGTCGGGATCTAGCGTGTAAAGTTTGCCTCCCTCCCACATGACACGAAACATTTTCTTATGGGGGGTGGCAGAGACACAGCTGTGCCTACGTTTAAATCTAGTTATTAGCGAGACAAGGTGCTAGCCCGATTATACCATATATACATACTATAATAATATCTATCTATACGCTATGGTGTATTGGAATGTTGTATTATTTTTCCCTTCAGGTAGAGGACGGAGAACTGCTACTATCGCCCAAACTGCCTGACTCTTACTTAGAACAGAAAGACACTGAAGAAGGGGAGTACAGTGTCGAAGGTATACAGGTGAAGAACTTGGTACCCATGAGATCGTGGACCGTTCAGTATCGAGGGGAAATGAAGTAAGTCATGCAAATAGTTATCGATTTCATTATGGTGATAGGTAAAAGCTGTAAAAGTGTTATCGCTCAATCAATGTCATACTTGCAGTGTCAATGCCCTTTCGTGTGACCGTGGTAGTATTTATTGAGGGTCAGACAAGCAGTTACCCACTCTGATCCCTCCTTAACTTTTCCTATGTTTTTCAGGTCGAAAACCAACCCACAGAAGACCGTCCAAGTGGAAGTAAACCTGACTTGGAGCACCGCCTTCCAACCTTTCAACTACGACAACTTATCCCCTCTCAGCCTGGCCAAGGACATGGCTAGAGAGACATGGAACGCTAGTTATTTCAAAATGCTGAAGAGGTACAGTTCACAACAAATGTTTCTCTCCCCCTCTCTCTATCAACCCACCTTACCCTAGGCGAGAAAGAGAGGTCGCTTGGAGCCAAAGAAACTTGATGAGGCCTGTAGGTTGGATAGCATCATCGTCATAGCTGATAAGCAGTGGATGCGGGAAGCTCAGGGACCAGAGCAGATGGCTTGGTGGCCAAAACGACCCAATGACAATTAACAACAAAGTCCAGAGAATATTTCACTGCTTAGATAAGATCAGAGAAGACATTATGGTTCAATATTTGGCACAAATATTTCCAGATATCACGAGACACATTACGAGCAGATGGGCGATATCGACGGAACCGTCACTATTGATGGGAAAGAGCACACCTTGAACATGCGATGCGTCAGGGATCACTGTTTTGGTATGTAGCAGGCAGGTTACATGGTAGTACAAGTACGTAAAACGAAACAGCAGAAACCAAGTTAGATATCTAATATCTATAAACTCTGATATGTACGAGGATTCACTAAACAATCCCTGAAATCTGCATAACAGAGAACATACGATAGCCAGCCCGCTCGCTGTCACGAGAAAAGTGATGGTTAACTTGCACGAGAAACGAAACGAAACAGCGTCACGCGATTTCTCATAACGGGTGGCAGAGGCACGGTCTGCACGGCTACAGTCTATTCGTGATAAGAATGCAGTGAAATTTAAATCTGTTAACACACACTCACAGGACAGGACACAACCTTCGCGTTCGAAAGTTTGCCTTCAACTGGTCACTGTTAACTTGGCTTGATAATTGGAAACGATTTGATTGGTTACGGGGCGTGGCTAGGCCGCCAGACAGTGATGACTTTACTGCACTCTTATCACGAATAGACTATATATAGTCATTAAATTCTCCATTGTGCGTGACAGGGGGCTAGTCTAATTAAGGTTTCCTCACGATGTTTTTCATCACCATTCCGGTTTCGCAGGTAAACACCGCGAGTGGGGCAACATGCATCGTTACGTGTACCACTTCATCTACCTCGAGAATGGCGACTGCATCGCCGTGGGGAGTGCGTCGTTGCCGCTCACCATGTCCCAGTAAGTGCTGGAGTTGTTGAATCTTGAATGCCATTCTACTGTCATAGATTAATAACTCCAAGCTACCTTGATTTGAGCAGCAATCTGTGCTGCTGTAAGTGCATTTGGTTTGTGTTTGGACCAACGCATTGGTGTAGCTCGCCTTTGTACATGTTTTTCCAATATTAAGTGTCTGTGTTGTTTTCTGTGCAATAAAGTATAAAGTGCAAGTGTGTGTGTGTAATGGCACTAGTTCATGTCCCTTATTTCCAGCTAAAGAATCATTTCATTAAGACGAGCACGTATCCAAACAGTTAATATAGAGCGTGGCGTTGCCAAACCGTCGCGTCGCCAAGTGAGTTAGATACCATACATTTCAATATTAACAGCTTACTTACGTAGTAGCTGACGACGACGTCGCCATGGCGTCTTATTGAGGCAGAGCTCTAATTCACGTTCTAACTGGTGGAACTAAATGAAATCTTCCTCGTTACAGTCTAACACTCGGATACCTGTGCCGCAAGTCCGCCCAGCGGGTGCTCCCGGTGTCAGCGTGCAACTTCCAGTTGTACCAACACGGAGAACAGCAGATACTGCCCAAGGACTATGGGTTCTCTTTCGAAGCCGGTAAACTCTCAGGCCATTTTTATTCTTCAGTATTCTCGGTTTGTACTGAAATGTATCTGAGACGGTAGTTCAAAGATTACGAGTCTGTCAACATTATGTACAGTTTTCCACCGATCATTTGACTTGCGGCGACAGATGGAACTAGTGGAACAATTTTTGACAGATTCGTTGCATTAAGTTGCGTAGAAGTGGCGCCCCCTGTAAACGTCACTCACGCGCCAAAAGATCGTTGGAAGACTGTATGTCTGTTGCGACTCGGAATTTGATTGCAATATTAAAATTATACCTGTCAAACTACTTCATTAGAATCGCAATCAAAATGTGCTCAGAAAGCATTGCGTCTACCATCAAAAATATTGCAATCCGGATTGATGGCACACATAGTGCTACGACAATCGTGCTACCAAGTTCAAACCAAGCAAGCATATCATAAGCATAAGGCATTTGAGATATATTCTGGCCGCTGAGATAATGCGATCCTGACACATGTATATGTCCCTGTCAGACCCGCGCTACATTTCATTCTATCTCACTCCCACAAGTGGGTAGATGATGACTGATATCAATGGCGGACGATGCTCACCAACATCTAAACATTTCTATTGCAGGCTCCAAAACGTACGCAGTCCAAGTTTTAGTACAAGACGAGGAGACTTTCTTCGTAGGCAAAGAAAGGGAAGCCAAATTCTACGAGCGATGGTGCAAGTATCAAGTCAACGGCGTCCAGGGGTGGGGTTGCGTTGAATGGCACTACAATAACGCGCAGGCCAACAAACGGAAATAATTTGTAGATGCTGTGAAGCTTTAGGAATAAAGATTACATTTGCGTGTATGAAATGAATGAGTTTTTAATTTGAAGTAGGTTTGATCAGGTTCCAACATACAAAACTCCCTATTGTTCTGAGCAGCGCAGCGTAACCATCTGTCCCTTTCACTTGAATACAAAATGGCGGTTGAGGAAGCGCTATCATCTTCCTATGTCTCGTCAAGTTGGCACGTCGCGAAACCACTTTTGAAACATATGAAAAGGTTAAACGTCGCTTCTCCTAGTTTTTCGACCTATATATTAAAGTAAATAAGCACATGCTAATTAAAATAAACAGTTTACTTACAGTTTATTTTGCATTAAAATAGATAACATTTTCATTTACCTGTACAAAAGTATAACTTAATATGTTATTGTTTTAATAATGAAAATGGACTAGCGATTATGACTTCTAGAACTAAACACTCATTCTTATAGAGTCTATAATATAGACTATAGTTTGTGTAGGCTATATGACTAACATACTATTTTGTCTTGTTTAAATACTGTCTTTTTATTTGTACATACAGAAGGTACTTTGAGAGTATATTTTCAATATCGTTTGAGTAAAATAAAACACTCGACTATTTAGCTGCCTTTTCATTCATTTCTCTAAATAAATTAAACATTCAATTAACAATGGATAATGTAAAAGTAGGCAACTAGATGACAATTAATTTTCGAAAAACTATTATATCTAAAGATACCTCCACATTATTGTGCTTTCGTCTCTAATAGGATCTAATAATTTATTTTGAAACCTTACGTATTCCGATGGCTATCAACCAGTTAGATGTTAATTGAATAGCTGGATCTACACCAAAAGATCCATCTTGGATTGGACGATCCAGCGATCCGCGATCCAGAATGTCTGTCGAGCAATAACCCTCACATTTGAAAGCTTCATGAAGATGAATTCTGACAATGCCAATAATTAGTGCCAAAATGAACATGATTAGTGCCATCATAGTCCCGCAGTTATAGGCATAAGTTTGTGAGGATTACAGCGAGACAAACTTTGGTGTCGATCCGGCTATGGCTATTCAACAGTACTATAAATATTATTTGTTTCAGAGTAGTTAAGTAGGTAGTACTAGTGACATACATAGGTAGGTCACAGTTTTGGAAGACAGATTGATTCACACTTCTGATACAACAAAACTGAGCACACAACATATTTTGGAATAAAAAATTTGTTGAGTAGGTATCTGAAAATTCTAATATTCAACGTAGTATCTAAGCACAAATTGACAGTCATTTTTGTCCTAACAATAATTATTAAACGGTATTTAATTAATATTACAGTCGGTAATTATTACTTCAGTTCATGATTTTGAACCTGCAATGGATTGCATTAGTAACAGGACACAGATAACATGAATTACAGTTTTATAAAACGCAAAAGGCCTGAAAGGCCTTTCTATAATCTAGATAATAACTAGACAGAATGTAACATAACAATTAGCTCCCATAGTCGTTAATTTAGTTTATTCTAAGCTCTACCTTTCTACTCAGATACTGATGATAGCTTTTTGTTGATCAACACTCTGCGTTTACGATTGTTTAAAGATTCGCAAGGTCTATTGTGGTCTATCTATCTATCTATACTATCCAAACTAGAATGGCTAATAGACTAGACTCAGTGTAAATCACAGCATCTAACCAGACATGTCTGTAACACCTTGTGAGACGGCTTATTTAGCACAGCGTTAAGGCAGGATAGTCTCAGACCGACTTACTAAGAAAAAGTTATTCCGAGCGGCGGAACGGGACACAGCTAGACAGCCGTCTATCTCTGTCTCGTTGCGCCGCATGAATTAACTATTTATTAGTAAGGGGGTTAAAGTTTTGCTTCAAAAGTTCAAAACCTATCTTAACCATCAAATTACAAATAGTATACTTTATGTAAAAGCTCGCTTAGATAAAATTATGTTAATAAATGGGTACTCCCATAGTTGTCTTCATTTACATATACAGTAGTTAGGTTCATATTACTGTATCTTCTAGCATTAGGCCGGGACTCCACCAAAGCGGAGATGTGGAATATTTGTATACGAGATGGAAACAGGTCACATCTCGGCTTCCATCGCGCCATACAAATATTCCACATCTCCGCACATCTCCGCTTTGGTGGAGTCCCGGCCTTAGGGTAAATATTGTATGTACTACCACAGATTATTATTTAGGATACTACACTACTAGTAGTACCTACCTACATAATGCTTTTGTAAAATTACCATTTATTATTTGAAATATTTCAATCAGACATAAGGCCCGGTCTCTTAAGATTCGGATAAACAGTCAGCTACCTTTATTTCACACTTCATGTACGTGTGAAATTTCAAATTCCTCAGATAAACAGACATATAAACGCTATCTGAGGCTGGAAAGATGGGCTCTAGAGAGACCGGGCCTAAAGCGCGTTAAAACTAAAATCACAACAAAAAATTGAGCCAACGTTATTGATAACAACTAAAAACAAAGAACATTACATACTGATAATACTGGTATTTTTTTGTAATATTCCGCTTTACATCCTGCTCAAAAATAAAATATTTCAATATAATTATTTTATGAATACATAGCAGTTATTTTACATTATTGTACTAGATGTCTTTTAATTGTGACTAGATTTATAATCGACTATTAAAATCCATTTGATGGGAAACATATATTTCTCTTTACAACACATACATATTTTTCTCTCTTGGTCTTTGAACGAGAGTCAATACAATACAATAACATGATTATCTAGGTTATTGTTCGACTAGCACACACATCACACAAGACGTAATTATCATTCTTAATTATGAATATTTACGTTCTGTTTATAACAGATATTGTATAAGTCAAATAAACGCTACTCGAGTGAAACTATAATAACATTTAAATGTGTCATTTCATTACTTATTATACCAAAACGCTACACGTAAAATGTCGCAAAAATATAAGAAAATAAAACTATCAACATATAACAAAATAAAATCAATAATAAAAGAAATACTGCATCACTTTGGTATTTAGAAAGCCATTAAATATCTACACATAATAAAATTAAAACACATTTTGGTCTTTATTGGTACTTGAATTAACTTATAAATTCTGTGGGTAATTTACACATTTATTTTGATCTATTCTGGGTATTCAAACCCTCTAGTTCTGTAACCTTTTCCAGTAACAACCACTGAATCATCAATATAAGACTAATCATGTCTTCACTTTCTACTTTAACCAATACTAATTAAATATAATATAATATAACATGCCCAGCAGTGGGACGTTACAGACTCATAATAATAATAATAAATTTGTTGATGCAGTCCTGCATACATTTCATAGAGGGTATAAAGGAGTTGAGGGTCAAGGGAGCAGTGATATCGCGCATGTGGTTAATTATCGGCATTTTTGACTAATTCTTTCTGTGGTCCATTTCATAAAAAGCAACTCTTCATTGGTAACATTTTCTTAACAATGTTGCCATGTCGCATAACTTGATCCTCCTGCTCCGCAAGAACCGACTCAGTCATGCAGTCAAGTCATGCGCTCAGCGACAGATAGAGATAATTCTACTGTGGTCAGTCAGCTTATTTGTAAAAGTAATAACTTTGGTTATCAATAATAATGGAGCACTTTGGTTATCAATAATATTAGAGAACTTTGGTTATCAATAATAATAGAGGACTTTGGTTACTTATAAATAATAATAGAGAACTTTGGTCATCAATAATAATAAATAACTTTAGTTATCAGCAATAATAAATAATTTTCGTTATCAATAATAATAGAGAACTCTGGTAATCAATTATAATGGAGAACTTTAGTTATCAACAATAATAGATAACTTTGGTTATCAATAATAATAAAGAACTTTGGTTGTCAGCAATAATAAAGAATTTTGGATATCAGTAATAGTAAATAACTTTGGTTATCAGTAATACCAATAATAAATAACTTTGGTTACTAGCAATAATAAAACACTTTGGCTACCTCACCACATAATCTCCACGCAGTCTACGACGCACGGTAGGACTCCATACCATTTGTATCCGGAGAAGAGTTACAGTAGTAGCCGCGCCGCCAGCTATTGTACGGCGCAGACGGCCGAGGTTCCCGGCGCGTGGTCTAGCAGCGCGCGGCGACGCTTGATGCCCTCGAGGTAGACTTCGCGGTTGAACATGCCCGCGGCGAGGGGCACCCTGCAGGGGGAGAGGGGGGAGGAATACTTGAACATTACTTGCCAAACAAGCGTCCGATTTCACCAACAATCCCTATCTATTAGGGAAAGTTTATTTCATTTTAGGGGCCACAGCTAATGATGGGTCGCGGAATAATTCCGTCGGAAACATTCCGCGGAATCTTTCCAAAATGGGTTAATTCCCGGGAAAAAACCCAAAATGGGAATTTATGCGGGTAAAAACGATTGGCTTCGTTAGAATAAAAAAAAAATATCGTTATAACGTTATGTCTACTTCTAATCAATATTCGATCAATGTCACATTTGGAAATTTCAGCTGGAAGCAGACAAACTCGCGTTCTTGAGAGTTTTTCGTTTTTGGGGCTTGAAATTATTTTTGTTGTTTTTGTTTTTCAAAGTTCTTTATTAGATAAATATATTTTAACATATCAACATAAGACACAGTCATTATGAGCATACATAGAAATTACATTGTTTCTTAGGCTAGGCACCTCTTAAAACTTATAGCAGCTTAATTAATATAATGTTTTGTATTGTGCATAACTATTTTTACTCAAAAACAATACACTAATGGTGCACTCAACTTGTTATGTTAAATACTTTTCGCATCGACATTCACTAACACATCGCGCAATACGAGTTAATGCGGGTATGTAGAAAATAAACGCACACTGCCCCGCTAGGCGACGCACGGCCGGCCATAGCAACACGAGATAGGCCGGAGCCGTAGTTTACTCACTGTTCAGGAAATAGTGATGGGGCAACTTATAACTTTTGTAAGTATTAGCGTACGATAAAGTATGTAGACGTGACTTGCCGATGGATGAGACAAGACTATTGCTGTGATGTGGATTTTTATCGATATAAAATTTTCGAGATATGTTTAGTACGTAAGGTTTTATTTTTGGGAGCTCAATTTTGACATGCAATTTGGAAAGGTTGGTGTAAAAGGGAGTATTAAAAGCAGTTTTTAGGGCTTTGTTTTGTACTAATCTCTCAGACTCAGATGCAAAATCACCGAGCTACCTGTGTTTACCTGTGTTTAAGTATTGCTGTATAAGTACCGGCACGGAACTCTAGCGCTGACCTTGACAGCGCAAGCGAGATATATGCATCTCTTTAGTGGTGATAGAGAGAGCGAGAGCGTTCCCCCACTACGTCCAACAGCACTTAAGTTATTTGCCGGGCGTTATAGCAATAATATTAATTCACCTGCGCCAATCTTCCTAGTTCAGAACCCTTTTATGAGTAAATTACCACATTTGACGGTTCCTACTTATTTTTATCGATGATAATGTCGTTAGGATGGCAACACTGAAGAATACGGTACTCGCACTATCATTTCATTCGTCGCTTATCTCTTGTGTCGTGCGCTCGGGTGTTCTATTGTGTTGACTATTTAACGACTTTATTTTTGACTCGGACTTCGATATTGGCTGTGTGATTTGGCTGCTGTTTTTTCCTGGAACGACGACTTTGCTAACATACACGGACTTCGATCATTATTATTCCTGTATTTGGCCCAAGGTGTTGAACTGCAGGAAGACGAAGAAGTTGCAGCCATGGAATTTATCCATGGCATTGGATGCCAGTTAAATATTGAAGTGATGGCAGACTTGGCAAATTATAGAGCCAGAGAAGGCTTTTGGGGAAAAGCCTTCGTGTGGAGTAATTTAGAAAACATTGACGCAGTAGTCTGGTGGAAAGGGATTTGTAAAGCGAGACCACTGAGCAAAGTTGCTGTGCGAATATTAACAGCGCCCTGTACATCGGCAGCTACTGAACGGTCTTTCAGTAAACATGGGCACATCCACAGTTTAAAGCGAAACCGATTGACAACTGAGAGAGCCGCAAAAATAGCATACATATCGTATAATTGGAATTTGCTGAACAAAAAACAAATACCTGAAGAAGAAGAGGAACCAATGTGCAGTCCCCTCCCAAGAAGTGAAATGACAAGTCCTACTATAGATTATGATCTGCAGCCGTCAACATCGCAAGAACAAAGCCACGATGTGGAATTTTTCAATATTTTTCGGTGCAGGAAGTTTTGACACAGATAGTGATAGTGATTAAAACATTCATTAAGTTGTTTTAATTATGTATAATAAATGTATGGTGATTGAATTGTTGTAGTATTTTTTGTCTAGACGTCATTCCTTCATAAAGTTTAACCTGCGTAGTTTAAACGTTTTTACCCTCGAAAACCAATCAATACAGCATTACCTTGCCTTCCGGCTCCAGCATCAGATCAGCTCTATGTTACAAATAAATTAAAAGTAAAAAAACATTTTTAAACAAAGCTTTTATTTAATGCCCTAAAAAGAAGAAAATAAAATTTTAATTCAATCAAATGCGTCATTTTATTACATTACACAATTTATACGATATAAAAGCTTGTTGCGAGATTTACTTGTGTAGACTTAATTAGGTGGGTAGGCACCTATTTGCACAGACTTGGAGATAAATCCCCCAACAAGCTTTTATATCGTATAAATTGTGTAATGTAATAAAATGACGCATTTGATTGAATTAAAATTTTATTTTCTTCTTTTTAGGGCATTAAATAAAAGCTTTGTTTAAAAATGTTTTTTTACTTTTAATTTATTTTTAACTTTTTAGTCTTTATCATTACAGGACAAAACATCTAATCTAGAATTCGAGTGCTTGTCAAGACGAATCAAATGAGACCAAACACGATACAATTGCGTCGTTTGGTAACAGAGTTCCCATGGCCACCTTCCGGCTCCAGCATCAGATCAGCACTATGTCATAAAAAATATTTTAGGACCAAAGTATTTGTTAAGACGAATCGAACGAGCCCAAGCATGATGGTGTTGCGATGTTTTATGACAGAGTTCCCATGGCCACCTTCCGTCTCCATCTTCAGATCAGCTCCAAGTCAGAAAAATATTGCATTGTCATCCAATTTACATACGTATGCAAAATTTTAGCAAAATTGGATAGCGGGAAGTGGGTCAAATTCAAGCCGACATTTTTGACGCGAACCTTGATACATACCCACCCACCCACATACAGAGCAAGTTAAATAAAAGCTTTTAATAATAAATAAAAAATATTTTAGGATCAAAGTATTCGTCAAGACAAATCGAACGAGTCCAAACATGATAGGGTTGCGTCGTTTTATTATAGAGTTCCCCTGGCCACCTTCCGGCTCCAGCATCAGATCAGCTCCATGTCATAAAAAAATATTCTAGGACCAAAGTATTCGTCAAGACGAATCGAACGAGCCCAAATTCGACGGGCTTGCGATGTTTTATGACAGAGTTCCCATGACCGTCTTCCGTCTCCATCATCAGATCAGCTTTAAGTCAGAAATATATTGCATTGTCATCCGACTTATATACGTATGCGAAATTTCAGCTCAATCGGATAACGGGAAGTGGGTCAAATTCAAGCCGACATTTTTGACGCGAACCGTGATACCCACAAACAAACAAACAAACAAACAAACAAACAAACATACATACATACAGTGCAAGTTAAATAAAAGCTTTTAAAAATACTCTTGGACCATAGTATTTCTTAAGACGAGTCAAACGAGCTCAATCTCGGTGAAGTTGCGTCGTTTTATGACAGAGTTCCTATGACCACCTTCCATCTCCATCACCAGATCAGCCCACAGTTAGAAAAATATTGCATTGTCATCCAACTTACATGTGCAACTTATATATTGCACTTGCGTATGCAAAATTTTAGCTCAATCAGACAACGGGAAATGGGTCAAATGCAAGACCTGCTTAGCTAAACGTTTTTACCTACGAAAAATCCCATTTTGGAATTATTCCCGGGTAGAATCCCATCACAACTAATGACATCATCATCGATAAAAATAAGTAGGAACCGTCAAACGGGGTATCTTACTTGTAAAAGGTAAACCTATCTTGAGAGATTGGCGCAGGTAAATTATCATTTTTTCTATAGCAATACTTAAACACAGGTAGCCCGGTGACCTTGCATCTGAGTGGAGGCTAGACAATTGGTCTACCAATAACGGTGAGAAAAAATTGATTATCTTTTACCAAATCCAGGGGTGGAAGCGGTATCAAGGCCTAAAATTACTGACTTTACTGACCAAAACCTAATGATTTACTGACCAAATACTGACATTTACTGACCGTTTTACTGACCAAATTCTACCCTTAATCGGACTGTTGTAACCTTCACTGTGTGTATCTTATGTGCTTAGTAATAATATTAAGTGCTTGTTAATAATTGGTAAGATATAACGTTGTAAGTACAGACAGCAGCACATCAAGTTCATACATTCACAGAGGATTGGGAAGGATCAAGAGATGAGAAATGAAGGGGAAAAAAAGGGGAAGGTGAACACAGCTGGGTTGCAGTTGGGTTCACCTTAAAAAGGATGCGATTTGCTCAGGAAGCAATGGGATGAAGCAAAATCGCAGCTCGGGGTATCCGGGGTCGCGTACCCGTGCACTCAAATTTCAATTTACCGGACAAGCAAATTGAACAAGAGTACCCCCTGGATGTAGTAAAAAATACTACACAGAGACTTTATTGAAAAGTATCATCAAATTAATAAACAAACACCAAATCAATAAAGTAATAATGAGACACATCATTTGAAGAAGGCCGAGATCCTAAAATTACTGACTTTACTGACCAAATTTTGAAAAAACTGACTTTTACTGACCACCTTAAAAAAAACTGACTTTTACTGACTTTACTGACTTATTTCCATCCCTGCAAATCCCAAAAATTTCAAGCCCTAAAACGAAAAACGCTCAAGAACGCGAATTTGTCTGCTTCCATCTGAAATTTTCAAATGTGACATTGACTGCATATTGATTGGAAGTTGACATAACGTATAACGGTACTTTTTTGCAATTATAACGAAAAAAATCGTTTTTACCCGCATAAATTCCCATTTCGTATTGTTTCCCGGAATAATTCCGCGTTTTTTCCCAAAATGGAATTATTCCCGGGTAGAATCCCATCACAAGCCACAGCGGTTGTTTTACTCTGACCTAAGTTTAAGGGTCATCTAGGCTACAAAAGGACCCCCTGAATATAAGAGGCCGGTCTCCGAAACAATCGCTAGACGGATAAGAAAAGGAGCTAAGTGTCCCGTAACTGCTGGTGAAATTGGGCATAATGTTCTCTAGTTTGCTAGTACCTTCCGAACTTCTGCACCCGATTTTAATAATTCATGGCTAAGCATTTACAGAAAAGTTCTTCGCGATGAGTTCTTTAGCTCTGAGCGAACTTCGATCTCTCTTTGTCGCAAAGGATAAGGTAACGAAACTAAGCACGAACTCTACAACATGGTTTGAATTGAAAGTACATACAATCGCGCGAGCGGATGCGTCACATCGCCCGAACATTCACGAACTGGCGCCGCACCAAATTCCCTCGCCCGAACGCCGCCGCCTGCCACGTAAACTGGGGTATGACTCATTCGATATACGGATATCGACACCTATATCGAGTGATTCCCATGCTCGATAAAGGTGTCGAATGTTGTATATCGAATGCGCGAGAATCATATCCCTGGTGACCGAGCTGCCGACCACCTTATGGAATACCTTGTCCAGTGAGAAGACCACCGACCCCAAGGGTCCCCCGATACCTTGTCCACCGGAATGGACAAAGGCCCTTCCTCAGTAAGACCCGATGATCTGCCCCCGTAGACAAGATGCAAAACGCTATTATCGCACGAAACGCTAAGAAGATGTATGCGATTTGACGTTTGGTCAAGCTACGCTAGCGTCACCAAATATCAAATCGCATACATTTCTAGTTTTCGTTTCGTTTTTGAAGCGTTAGTAACTTTGTCTACGGGCTCTGATCCTGATGCCGCTTTCACACGAGGGCAGAGCAGCAGCGAACAGTAGGGACAGAGCTATGCGTCAATCTACCCTTCCTTGTTTCGCTTAGAAAAGAAAGGTAGATTGATGCATAGCTCTGTCCGTGCTTTTCACTGTTGATCTGCCCTCGTGTGTGTGCGGCATGACTCCCGCCTCACTCTAGAAGCGATCTGCGATTGACACTCACACATCAGTCCCGGGCCGCAGTGAGGCGGAGAACAGCCCCCACACGGGCTTGTGGTCGCTCGTGCATATCGACTGCACCGAGTTGTACGCCAGGTTCTTCAGACCGCACGAAGTCGCAGGCGGCATGGCGCTGACTCGACGCAAACCTGCAAACATAGTACTGAAACTTTACACTATTGATTTATCTACATAAATGGTACCACAGATACTATTATATTATACTAGTACAGAACCAAATATGACACCGGAGTAAGCTGAGATGCTACGGAAGCTTCTTTTGTTCGAGGCCATTATCGCTTGGTGGCAGCACCATCGAAAAATTTCAAATACCACGAGATGGCGCTAAGATATATAGCATTTATTCCAAGATTAGCGCCACCTAGAAGTATGTTTACTGAAACCATGGCGTTTAAAGTACAAATCTTACTTCTCACGCCATCTCTTTTCAAGGGGTTACTAATTCTAATATGTATGGGATGAGCATCCTGTGGTGCGCACCAAGTTTCTTTATTTATGAGCGAGATGGGTGGGGGGGAAGGTAACCTCTCTCTCTCCCTCTCTCACCCTATGTGAGCAATGGAGGGTTACCCCTACCCTGCCCTCACTGATAGCCAGAGACTATGGCGCGGCTATACATAAATAAACAAAAGCAATTAAGAGTGACGCATTTTCCGATTCCGGGTGACTTTGGGGCTACTAAAAGAACATAGAAGACTGTCTAATCGCATCATTGAGACAAGACGAAGACGCTACTGGGACGAAACACATGTCCCATGTAAGATAGCTGTTGGAAAATTCCGCACCATCGTCGTCTGTGCCTAAAACGGCAACACCTTCAATATCACCGTCAGTCGTCTCTTGCTATTAAAAATTTTCAGGCGCTAATGTATTGAAATTTACTTAATAACTACTTTTTAACCGACTTCACAAGAGGAGGAGGTTTACAATTAGTAGGGATATTTTTATTTTTTATGTATGTACACCGATTACGCCTAGAAGGGTGGACCGATTTGGAAAATTATTTTTTTGTTTGAAAGGGTTTACCTTCCCATTGGTCCCATTGACACCAGGTCAGGATCTGATGATGGGATCCTGGAGACATCGAGGGAACTCTTGAAATATTATAGGCAGACCTATAGTGATTGTTGTGTTTTTCATAATAACTCGTGCACATGCACATGGTAAGCATAATATTGTGATGCGGAACTGATGATGAAGACCACAAATGGCCACCAGAACTGCTCAATACTAGGTACAAATACAATCTACTATGCGTGGCTGACGGGCAACGCATAGCCTAAACCGGTGGAGCTAGAGCCATGAAACTTTGTACAGGGGCTCCTTATATAGCGTAGGGATGGGATTTGATGAAATTAATTCCCCAAGGGGGGGGGGGGATAGGGGGTTACCGTTTGTATTAAACTCAAAAAAGCACTTGACATTGGTTTCTAATCAAATAGGGTTTGTGGAAGTCGGTTTTTTTAAGTTCTTTTGTTGCAATTATAATTCTAAACACCCTTTTTACGTGTATTTCAGAATTTTTTGTTGTTGCGGCAATAGAAATACACATTCTGTAAAACATTTCAACTCTCTAGCTATTACGGTTCGTGCTGTAGGACCCGATGACGGACAGACGGACGGATCGGACAGACGGACAGCGGAGCCTTAGTAGGCCCCGTTTGTCACCCTTCGGGTACGGAACCCTAAAAAGTATGCATCACAAATGCAACTTTAAAGTAAAGTAAAGTAGCGTTTATTTGCATGAATATAGGTGTACATCAGGTTTTATAACAATGTCACTTAAATATTTTACGCTATATTCTGCCATGCAGACGTGCAAATGTTATTATAAAGTATGGCGAGTTGCATACGCATGTGGGGAAGGCACGTCAGTCACCTGCGAATGCGGAGTTGGTGTTGAGGTTCAAATTGCGCGACTTGTACAGTATGCGGTCGGTGTAGGCGGGAGCGCGCTGCTTGCTCGATGTGTCGAAGTTCTGCGTGCCCGGGTCGTACTGGGAAATGAGACGTGAAACAAAACAATTACATACAGGCAGGCACATATTTACCTCTTACCACAGATGGATATATTTAGAATCCTTTGTACCGTACAGTCTTTACACTTGCAAGGCGCCCATCACCTTTCCGCCTCTTGTAGGTAGGCGGAAAGGTGATGGGCGCCTCCCGAAACTCTCGGAAGGCTGCGCCGTTACCTAACACCTCTGTCAGTTGACATACCTTGTAGGTAGGCGGGAAGGTGATGGACGCCTCCCGAAACTCTCGGAAGGCTGCGCCGTTGTCTAACACCTCTGTCAGTTGACAAATCTTGTAGGTAGGCGGAAAAGTGATGGGCGCCTCCCGAAACTCTCGGAAGGCTGCGCCGCCGTTGTCTAACACCTCTGTCAGTTGACAAACCTTGTAGGTAGGCGGAAAAGTGATGGGCGCCTCCCGAAACTCTCGGAAGGCTGCGCCGTTACCTAACACCTCTGTCAGTTGACATACCTTGTAGGTAGGCGGGAAGGTGATGGACGCCTCCCGAAACTCTCGGAAGGCTGCGCCGTTGTCTAACACCTCTGTCAGTTGACATACCTTGTAGGTAGGCGGAAAGGTGATGGGCGCCTCCCGAAAGTCTCGGAAGGCTGCGCCGTTACCTAACACCTCTGTCAGTTGACATACCTTGTAGGTAGGCGGGAAGGTGATGGACGCCTCCCGAAACTCTCGGAAGGCTGCGCCGTTGTCTAACACCTCTGTCAGTTGACATACCTTGTAGGTAGGCGGAAAGGTGATGGGCGCCTCCCGAAACTCTCGGAAGGCTGCGCCGTTACCTAACACCTCTGTCAGTTGACATACCTTGTAGGTAGGCGGGAAGGTGATGGACGCCTCCCGAAACTCTCGGAAGGCTGCGCCGTTGTCTAACACCTCTGTCAGTTGACATACCTTGTAGGTAGGCGGGAAGGTGATGGACGCCTCCCGAAACTCTCGGAAGGCTGCGCCGTTGTCTAACACCTCTGTCAGTTGACATACCTTGTAGGTAGGCGGGAAGGTGATGGGCGCCTCCCGAAACTCTCGGAAGGCTGCGCCGTTGTCTAACACCTCTGTCAGTTGGTCGGCGTGCCTCAGCCCGTGCGGCAGATGGTGCGGCAGCGGGAACTAAACACACACGCAATTAATTTTGACTACTGGCTGATTTCACCAATAATTAACTTTTAGGTGCATGATCGAAGGCCGCATGGCACTGATTTCCATTCTAGGTCTCTACTCTACTGTCAGACAGTCTGTAACTGACTATAGAAATGTATGTGCATAAACATACTTTGAGTCAGGTAGAAATAAAAGGGTGTTATAAAGTCCTAGGAATCACGTCGAGATTCGACAACAACGTATCAAGCCAGATAGTAGTGGTATGAGGATCGCAAATAAAAGTGGAGTCAAAATGAGCTTAGCCAAAATCGGTTAAGGAGGATGAGAGATGATAGAGAGGGCCTTCAAGGATTACGATACCTAGGTACAGTACGGGGCCTTTGCTTTGGCACGTCGTCGGGACGGGATCCGAGGTGCCACGAGTATGATACTCCGCGTTTGACTTACCGAGAGAAACAGAGAAAGAGCGATACGGGACCCAACGTGCCAAAACAAAGGCCCCATACTGTACTGCATTAGTGAAACTATTCGTCTAGAATGTCGAAACTACAATATCAATACATGTTATTCTGTCTCACCTCAGTCTCTTCAATCCATCGCAACACAGCCGTCCGCGGCTCGCCCAGTCTGAAGTTGAGGTCCCCGCACCAGAAGACATAGTCGAAGTTGTTGGTCACATCTGAAACATCGCCCAGATAGGTACTTACATTAGAACAGCAGATGGCATTGCTGAATTTTGACAATCAAAACTTCACATTGTGTTAATGGTCCAACGACATAGCGAGGAGTAATTGAAAGCGTAAGACGTAAAATATTGTAATTTTCGTATGAAATGTGTCGTAGACAATTTGTGTCTGAGATTTCAATCATGAGCGAGGATTGGGCGGCCTATACTTAAGTAGATTCTCTGATAGGATGTTGTGATGGATGATATTAACTGGGGACAGTGGAAAACGAAAATAAGTAGGCAGAGGTGTATTAGTGTCTCTCTCTCACCTTTACTCCTATGCCGACAAGGCAGATTCTTTGGTAGGTCGATAGAGCGAATGATCCTTTTGATATCCGAAACCCTCTCTTTCACTTTTTCCTGAGAAATAATTCGGATATTAGGCTCTTGTGACACGTGATATCCTAATCAAAGGTAAACTTAACTGACCCAGCGGCGGCTAAAACATTTATATACATTTTTTTATTTATTTGACACAAACATATGTAGTTACATAATATAGGGATCCTTGACCCCTGAGCTAGGTTTATCACCTGTATTTCAGGGGTCAGTTTATATATATATATATAATTATAGTGTATGAAATGAGAACTATAGACGCCTCACTGCATGTTAAATGTTTACTTTGAGAAATGTTGTTACCTGGTGCGCAGTAAGATGCGCGGTGACGAACAGAAAGGTGGAACCAAACAGCGCGAACGATATAGCCACGGCGCCCTTCGTCCGGAACGCGGTTCCGGGCCGGACCGACAGGTTGCCGTCTTCCGGCAGAGAGCAGAACCAGATCAGGTCGCGACGGACGAACACTGTCAGGTGGAGGGTGCCTGAAGGAAAAGATTCAACTTGAATATTATATAGGACCACAGATACTATAATATTATACTAGTACAGATAGACCACCTAGAACAGAAATGACACCGGCGTAAACTGAGATGCTATGGAAGCTTCTTTAGTTCGAGACCATTATCGCTTGGTACAGCACCATCGAAAAATTGTAAATACCACGAGATGGCGCTAAGATATATAAGTATAGTATTTATTCTAAGATTACTGCCACCTAGAAGTATGTTAACTGAAACCACAGTGTTACTCCTTACGTCATCTCTTTTTTACAAAGGGTTACTAATTCTAATTTTTATGGGATGAGTACCCTGTGATAGGACAGAGGAGCATTAATGACACTCAAATATCAGAAACCAGTGTGAATATTTTTAAAAATATGTCAAAGTCTAGCCAAATCTCACATTATCTCAAGGAGGGTCAAAAATTCTTGAAATTTATGAATTGACCTAGGTACTTAATTAATAGACCACCCCTGATGGATTTTGAAGCATGCGGACAGCTGACATATGGCTTTTGGAAACTTTTTCATGTAGGAGGTAGGTACAGAAAGAAGAGGAAGGGAAAAATATTAAAATATGTACAATAATTGTAATAATTTACCTAAATAATGTGAATGTAGTAACAAGTGTGATGGTCCCAAAACTTCCTGTATAGTAATTTCCCATTCTGTCCTCTCTGAGAATGACTCCTGTGTGCCAATAGCAAATATATCAGGCACATTTTTTACTTCCCTTGGAAAAATAAAGTCTGCCAGCTCCCTGAAAAAAATTAAGTAAGCTCAGCTAACTCTACAGGCTATAGACACAACCATTCTGGAGTGATACCACTGAGAAATAACTTAAGTCATTGGGGTGGCAGAAATCACTCAGAACCTACAGCAATTCACATATTTCCCAGGTAGTGCTAACAAGCAACAAATAAACACTAATATTTCCAGGATCTCGATGAGAGAGCCTGCCCAAATGAAATCTACAAATAACATGACATTAATGAAATTAACCAAAGTTGTCAGACTGCCTTTAGGAATCCGAGATGGAGATTGAAACCAATCGAGATTTCTATATGTCTACTTGTTTGGTGCTGTTGACGATGCTTATCAATCATAATAATTATTCATATGAATAGGAGTTGCAATAACTTACTGCGGTGGTGTCTGTCCATTCATATTCCATGTACCAACAAATATTGTCACTTCTCTATCAGGGAACACATGCTCCAACTCGGCTGCTCCCAACAATGAGTTTGTTGCCAGTCTCCCATACAGGTAGTTCCTTTCTCTGGCCTCCTGTGTCGGTATCAGGCGAAGCACTTGTGCAGCCAGAAGTGTATTACGAGCTAAGCTATCTGTACTGCCAGCTCGGGAATTCGATCTTGTAATTTGTGACTTAGCTCTGATGATAAAAAAAATATATCACTCTTTTTGATGTTAAGAAAAAAAGCCCCAAACAGTTATTAGACACTTACCTCTTTTTTCGATCTAAAGAACTGCTTCTATCACTTTCAGGAGATGACGGTTGATATAAAGGTTTTGATACACTAGAGATCAAGTGATCAGCGGATAAACGCTTCACAAAAAAATTGCTTTTTGGATTTGCTTCTTCAAATGAGCCTGAATTCTCATACAACTTGTTGACATCCTCTTTAGGGAATTTCACAGTAGCTTTAGCTATCTCAGGTTTTGAGTATGAATTAGAGTTATCACTTGGGCTTATTGAGTTATTGATTGGACTAACTGGTTTAGAGTCGTCTTTAGACGACTGTCCTTCGATTTGACTTCTAGAACGCGAGATACTAAAGAGTTTTCTGCAGCATTTCTGATGGTTCACCTCTTCATTCTTGTTGTCTGGATGATTGTTGCTGTTATCGCAGACAGGTTCATTAGGATGACATCTTTGGTTTTCTAGGGCGTGGAGGTGGTTCTCCACATTATGAGCACTCTGTGCAATAAACGGATCAGCTGGGGAGATGGGACGAGACGTCGATTGACTAAATTCGTCGTTGGAGTCCGTGTCTACATAACAGCCAACTTTGGGTGACTTCTTCACGAATAACCGTTTTCTGAGAGAGAGTTTCTGTTTCGTTTTGTTAGGAGACGTTGTCATGTTGGGTTTACAACCACTGTATTGCACTATTTAAGTTAAGTAATTACATTTTTATCTAAAATGGGTAACATAACCTATGTTACGTCTTTTGGGATTGGGGACCTATCACAAATCTGTCAAATAATGTTCGTTCGTTCAGAAACTACAAAAAAAATGCTGGATGTTGTGAACTTGTTTTATTTAACGATTTTCGGGGAAATAACTTAGGATTGACGCTAATAACACCTCAACTCATAAAATTGACTAACACACACTTTTAATTTTAAAAACATCATAATTATCTTTCGTTTCGTTACTATGGTGACTACATGCTTGTACAAAACTAAACAAAACAACTTTTTTCCAGGACGGGCCGGGCGGCTGTTATTTATTAGAGAAGTTTCTGTGACGACCTCTTGTGGCGCAGCGGTTGTCGCTCTGCCTACCATGCGAGAGGTCCTAGGTTCGATTCTCGGCTAGGGATACTTACAGAAAACAAAAAAAAAACAGGGGTTGGATGGATGTTTATTTTGTGATGTCGCTATAAATTCTGGTTCCCACCCACGACACAGCGGTAGGCTTCATGCAACCAAATACTAAACATGCCCGGTTTCCAAAAATTAGATGTTGACAAAGATTGTGAGTTGTGACAACTTGTAAGTAAAACTTTTGACTCATCCTCATCACAGCTTTCGACGTTTGAAGATAATTTGAAGCTTGTTTGCTCTTCTTGATACTGGGATTGTCTTTACAGTTCTGTGTCCTTTTAGTAAACGCCTATGATGATGGTGAAAGCTAGTACTAGAATTAAAGCACCTATCTTCTCAACACTTGCAGCATTTCTGCTGCCTGGGACTAACAAGTTCAATCCGGTGTAATCTGGAGTTGGCGATAGGCTTCCTCCAACCACTGACTGGATACCATTACCTAGAGAAAGTCATACACATATTTCACTTCATGATAATCGTATTTTCGTGTAGGTCATCGATTCATGTGGTATAGGAGGGCGGGGTGTGGGAGTCCATTTATTATCTCACTTACCAATGTTGCATAAATCGGTGGTGCAAGCTCTATAGAACGTTCTGAAGGTTGAATCCGTGACTTCATGATTCAGGTAGTCAGGGGACTGCTCGCAGCCGCGCATTAAACTGGCTATCTCTCCAGGCGGGTCCTTCAATGAAGATCGACATCATAAACTATAGAGTTCCTATTAAAACGTTCGCGGCAAAGAGTATCCTTTGTGCCTACTATAAATGTAAGTAGGTACTAAAATTATTAACAGACTTACGATGAATTCTTGACGTAAGATGGTGCAATAAGTCTGAGCACAGTCCACGGTCTGGGTGTCATCGGTGATGGTCTCACACGACCTATCGGTGTCCACTGAGGAAAAGCTACAAGCGTAGCATCGTAAGTTTCCTGAAATCACAGATAGTAAACTGGGAAAGCAGAAAAACAGTAAAGTAACGAGGCTCTAGTGTGGCTTCCTTCACATATCGACTCACCCTCACACAGTTAAGTGGGTATAGTCCGTTCGTGCAACGGTTAATAGTTACTGCTTGCGAATAGTGGTACCCTCGACTTGGGAGTTGTGGTGTAGTATGTAAGTACCCATGTCGTGTCTAGGTACCTAACCTACCTAGGTACTAGAAGTTGTTGCTTTATGCTACAAGCAGATAGCTGACAAACTTAGAACAACAAGAAAAGTCTTTACAGTCTAAAACACATTACCTAATATTAGTTCTGAATTATGAAAATCTCTATTTACCTACCTAATGTTCTACCCACGATGCTGCAAAACACCACTAATAATATTTGTAATTTCATTTTATATTGACACAAGAAATTTAATTAAAAACACTGGATAACTAATTGGAGACACCGTGTTTACTAGTAACTTATCTAACTTATCTTTCTTTGTGCCCATTATCTTATCGTTTATTGGAAATACTTAGTAACTATTTAGGTATGTATGTACCGCGTGAAATCACGGCCAATGATTTTTAGGGTTCCGTACCCGAAGGTTGCCAAACGGGACCCTATTACTGAGACTTCGCTGTCCGTCTGTCTGTCTGTCTGTCACCAGGCTATATCTCATGAACCGTGGTAGCTAGACAGTTGAAATTTTTACAGATGATGAATTTCTGTTGCCGTTATAACAACAAATACTAAAAAACAAAATAAATTTTATATATGGGGGGCTCCCATACAACTAACGTGATTTTTTTGCGAGATAATGGTACGGAACCCTTCGTGCGCGAGTCCGACACGCACTTGGCCGGTTATTAACTATTATCCGATTCATAATATGTTACTTAGGTACCTACCGCTGTATTCCCAAGTTGCAGATTCATCGCCTGACAGAACTCCCGATTCCAAGTCGCCGTCATTTGTAATAGAGAAAACCAATAAGGCCATCAATATAGTAGGCTGCTGGTGTAAGCAACTTTTACAATTACAATGTTGCCGGTACCACCTGAATAACTAATGTAAGAACGCCTACTCAAAGGAAAACTACTCTGGGTCTGGGTGGCCACATAACTCCCGGCCTGGTGTTTACCATAATCACCATTTGACTAGATATTCCGACGCTAACTAATCGATTCACGTGTAATCAAGGGTTAGAGAACCAGTCAGTCAACCTGCCTTCAACGGTTACGCAGGTAATGGCGGGTGGCGCAGACTGTGTGGCGATCGCAGTTGTACACTCAGCAATACAAAGTTTAGTTAAACTTCACCAAGTTCCAATACGGCTATGAGTTACAACCAACTCTAATGTCTGAATCAAGCTATCAGAAACTGGTACGATTATATAGCTCGGTGCCAAAGGGTTCCATTTCTATTATACATAATCTTGTATAAGTATGACCAATTTTAAACTTTAATAAATACATAATAAATACATAATTTTCTATTAGTAGGCAAGTATATGTTTATCTCAACATAGCCGAACCTTTGTCTGATTGTACCTCGAATGATGGAAAAGTACTAAGAATCTGGCTGGGGAAGGTAGCAAGCAACCGGCGATAGTCGTTAATTTCTTGGTGGTATTAGTATTTGCTAGTAATCTACGTCTTAGGAAAACATGTTTACATGTAAAGCTATGTAAATTCTCATCGTCGAGATACGTTTTAGGCATGAATTCATGTAGGCTAGGCACATACAGTAGAATTAGCTTATTAGACCTGAGCTAGAATTACCCTCATGGTATTTACCCCAGGTTTTCTTTTTTAGCGGCAGACTTGAAAGAAAGTAAAGAAACTGTGTTCAAACTTTTATTGATAATTAATTGTGCAAGTTGCAGTTGAGTGGTGATGCAGGTAACTGGTAAGTACCTACCTGGTACTAATAAGTAGGTGAATAATAAAGCAACAGTTTTTTTTTAAATATAAACAGAACGGAATACATATTATTTTGAAATACTTTCTATTGAATACCGCTATACCTCCTCATTCAAAAAGTATTCCCTTAAACCCCTCTTTCCTCCTGACGGCCTCAATTTTATCCAAGACCAACTGCCTTCTATGAACCAATATTTCCACAGCAAGCAGAAAGGCCGCAGCCAACATGCCGTAAGCCAACACTAAGAGCACTGGGTAGCAGTCTATCAAGCCCACGGAGACAAAGTTGGCGTCACTGCTGATGCATTTAGGCCGCTTTTCGTACAGGAGGAGGTTTTCACGCATATGAAGTCCGTGTTCTTGGATGCGTTTCATTCTGTCAAAGAAGAGATAAATTCTCGGTAAGCCAACCCAGAATCTGCTAGGAAAGATTGTAATTGTAATTTCTTTATTATACTCCACAAAACAGATATACAGAAAATACATGAAAGAGTAATAATTGACAAAGGCAAGCTGATCTCTAACAAGAGACTTCTTGCAGAAAACCCTAATGATAGGGAAAGGTATATAATTGAACGGGGTAAGACTTGCGCGTACAACTCTAATGAATACATGCACATACTAATAAATCCTGGTTGCTACGATCAAAATAAAATATAGCGAAATTGGCAACATTGGCAAATGAACCCTGAAAACTTTACCTACCCAATTTTGAACATCTCTCTATAGGGCGTGTGCTTCCTTATAGCAGTCCAAGGGTCCAACACTTGAAGGAACTGTATCTCCTTTAGGCGACACTTCTCGCTTTCGTGGAAGTATCGCTGGACATATTTGTACCCTACGCCAGGCTCCATGTGGAAGGCAAACAAGCCCTGGAAATAATCCATGCATAATGAAATGGTTTTGGTCCCATATACCTGGCGAGTCCCACAGCATGGCTTGATTAGTAATTACAACTTATATTCCAATCTAGTAATTGGGTAAGAATTACTGAACCGGATAGTCACGAACACGGTTTCAAGGTAATTTAATTCTTTCAGTAACATACCATACCATACCAAGTGGTCTGTTAGGTACCTTTTGAATTTGTATAACACCTTCCTCCATGGACATGAATCGTGGAGTGACTCCAGAAGGCGCAATCTTCTTCTCATATAGAGCTTTCCGAACCGGTTCTGTTGCTGCCTAGGAAAATAAGAGATAAGCAGATAAATGAAACTATACATTTTATGAAAAGACATCATGGTCCTCTACTTTTTTCTGACACACTTTAAAATAATGCATGAAAGTGTTTACGAAAACAAACTTGAACGAAAACATAAGACATTTTAGACATTTACAACTTACTGGAAAGTAGTATCGGTTGTATACATTATCTTGGACAGCACACTTCATCCTAGAATTCAAGAGGTCTTCCAAAGTCTGGATCTGATTTGACGTAGACTGCAGAAGAGCCACAATGTTTGCCGAGTATGAAGTGTAAAGAAACATCAACGCTATGAATAAGACCAGCATCACCACTCGACCTAATGATCCTGAAAATACATTTCAGTTTTAGTAGATGGATTTTAAGTTGACGGTGTGCATGAAATGGTAAACCTGCCTTTGAGCTCTACTGAGGTGCCTTGTTGGCAAACCGCTCCGAGGACCAAGATCACAACATCTGCCATATCCGCTCGAAGAATACCTGCATCTGATTTTCTCTTAAACAAGAACAAAAACTAGTAAGTATTCAGAAGAGTATAATTCAGAAATTCTGAATGATCATAGGGTGACATCTCACCGAGTTTTCGTTTTTCTTCTTTTTCCACTCCCAAGAAGCCGCCAGAAACAGCACCAGGAAAATAATGAAAAGCAAGCAGATTAAGCTGTACCAAACAGTAGCCCGAAATGAAAGGAGAAAGAGATTGTTGTCGTAAGATAAGTTCGGCTGCTGGAATATAAACATGGACCGTGAAGGAGTTGGACTTGCTATAAATTCAATTACTGGTTGCCTTTCCGTCACTATGAACATTGGGGTTCCTGTTGACAAAATCGGTTTAAGTATTTGAGTAGGTACCAAATAAAAATATTCAGGATGAAATACTCTTTAGGCTTGCATATGTACCTCCAATCTCAATTTCTTCCCTTACAAGATAGCCCGTAAGTCCGTTCCAAGATCCATTGACTTTATATCCCCACGTTCCGGTGTAACACCACTTTCTGCTCGCGTTCATGAAGTCTAGCAAGTTGTTTGTAATGTGGAAATTTACCTTGGTCATTGTGTCGTCTTTATCATCGCTGGAACATATAAAAAATAAGTATTATAACCGTTACTTAGAATTCAATAGCAAACAAATTCAGTATTTCCATAAGCTTACCCTCCTCTGGTTTCCAAAAATAGTCTGGTTTCTTTAACAGTGGTTACATAGCAAGTAGGAACGACATGACCTTGCAGATCCAACCTTCTTATGGCTGTGGATGACCCCAAAGACTTTGACACTGTAAACCCACTTCCAAAGTTCCACGTACCGATGTATTCGGTATGCCAATTATCGTTAATGTTAACTTTGTAAACTGAAATGTTCACGACTTAATTTACTTTGAGTGGTCTAATGAAACTATTATTGCTTCATAAAATGTGAGAATTGGTTCCACTCCGCCTTGAGGCCCTAACCCCGGCAGGTGCTAATTTCAAGTTACTTTGCCACTCGATTTAAGTAAACTATTTTTTATTTTAAGTACCAGTAAGCTCTTTAGATTCATAGGACGGGCAGCAGGATACCACGAGTAGAAATATTTTTAAAATTCGTGCCCAAGAAATGTAATTCGTTACAGCTAAAAAAATTGTTTGAGGACATTTAAATCCATTCCATTTACAGATGGGCCCGTTCTCATACTGCAATTCCATGGCGGCGGTTTTAGTAGCTTATTTCCTAGACACAAATTTTCTGTAGAGTTTACACCGTTTGCTTTACAACTACAAGTAGAACCAGTTTAACTCACCTAGATGCAAAACATAATTATCGTTAACTTTCAATGCTACAGCGAAATCGGAATCAGGAAGAATGTGAAGTCCAGAGAGTTTGTCAGGAACCTCAAATAAATTGTTAACAGATTTTCCCAAAACAATCCAACGATATGGGAAACGAAAACGTTTTGTCTTATTTGCCTTGAAATGAAAGGTATTATTATTATTAGAAATGAAATATTGAAATGGATTGGCAGTCTAGTTAAGGTTATTGGGAAAGTAGAAAGAAACAATATCTTACCTCTCGCAATATTGCATAGCTCTCGTTACAGTCTTCATCTATCAGAAAAACAATCGTATGTTCTGAAGCTACATCATCGAATAATGTAGCTTTTTCTACAAGGTTTATCATCACAGGGTGTTCAGCGTTAGCTGTATGTTTCATCAGTGCGATTTTGTCACCTGAAAAAGTATTTAATCATCAAGGCTCCAACGGAAGCTGAAGTGGTTTTTGCTTAAGCATACTTACATAAAATAATTTTGCTTACGTGGTGTCCAGCAAAGATATGCTACAATTGACACGGATTTGTAAGACCTGCTGACGTCAGCCACCATTTGGATCTCTGCATCTTTACCTATTGCTGTGGCGTATCTTCCAAGACATAAAAAAAACCCGACTATGAAAATTCCCATCCTGTTAATCTTTATCCTTCACCTAAGGTAAAGTGATGTTTACTGAAGAATATTGCAGTGAGAATTTCCTTAAACTCGTGACTGCATGTAGTATATTATCATCAATGTGTGGCTATAATTGATACTTTGATAAATGCTAATCGATCTTTGCTAATAGTAGGGGTAGTTTGTGGTGATTTTCTATTCTACTACAATTATCATAAGTGCCAGTTATTTTATAGCTCATTCTTAGAAGAAAAGCAGCAGACATTTCTTTTTAATTTCCTTTTCTTGTGTGCCAGGATTTCGATAGCCAACATCCCAAGTGCAGCAATGACTCCATATGCCAGGACCAGTAGAGCAGGATAACAGTCCACCATGCTCACTGATATGAAATTAGCGCCTCTCCCCGAGCATTTAGGCCGCTTTTCGTATAGTAAGAGATTCTCACGACTTTGAAGTCCGTGTTCATGAATACGTTTGAACCTTGGAAAGAACAAATTCAATTATGTAATAGGTATGCAAAATAGACCTTTGGTTGTCAAATAGTTGTATGCAAACCCATACCCAATTTTGAACATCTCTTTATACGGTGTGTACTTTCGGACGGCTAGCCAAGGGTCTATAACTTGTAAATACTCTATCTCTTTCAGTCCGCATTTCTCACCCTCGTGAAAATATTTTCCCACAAGCTTGTACCCGACACCCGTTTCCATGTGGAATGCGAATAAACCCTGAAACACAGGGTTTGAGAGAAGTGACAAAAAATAAAAAGGATCTCCCAAAATGACGAGTCATCATAATTCAATATGAAGTAATGACCATATAGTAATTTATATTAAGTAATGAGTACCTTTCTGATATTTTTAACACCCTCCTCTAATGACATGAATCGGGGCTTCATTCCTGGTGGAGCCACTTTCTTGAGATAAATTGCTCTTCTCACCCTTTCGGTTGAGGCCTGTTAAAACCATAATACCACATACTTATAGTGAGTTAATTATTACCAACTTCAAATATTTAACCAAGTTAAAAACTAAAAAAAAACCGACTACATGACCTATCACTTAGTCCTCCCCGCTCGATATATAAAAATGTCGTCTCTATAAACCCGAAAACGAGTCTACGAAATCTGTTTCCTGACAGTGAATTCCATACATATTACATAATATAGACGAATATACGATCCTAACATTTATCTCGTGACAATGACTATAAACAGCGAAAAGGCTGGATGTATAATGTCATCCAGGTAAAAACAAATTAAACTTCACAGTTTTTTCATGTGGAAACCTAAATACTAACTGATTCCTGATTTTCAAAAAATGGGACCCGTCCGTCCGTCCGTCTGTCTGTCACCAGGCTGTATCTCATGAACCGTGGTAGCTAGAAAGTTGAAATTTTCACAGATGATGTATTTCTGTTGCCGCTATAACAACAAATAGGAACCTACTAAAAATCAAAAGAAATTTAATATTAAGGGGGGCTCCCATACAGATTTTTTTTTGCTCATTTTTGCCCGATATTGATAATGGTAGCAGGTAGACGCTTAAAATGTTCACAATATATTGAGTATATTATTTCCTTAAAAAATAAGTAATTAAATTAAAATTAAATTAGTATTTAGGGGGGGCTCCCACTAAAAAAATTTTATTTTTTGCGGTTTTTTATAAATAATTGTACGGAACCCTTCGTGCGCGAGTCCGACTCGCACTTGGCCGGTTATTAATTAACCACCGATTAGTTAATCGTGACCTGTGATCAGCGTCTCAGAAACTGGTGGTGAGTAAAGTAAAGTAAAAACATGAAGTCGTTTTTTTTTAAGTTTTTAACTTGGTGATATATAGGTAGCAACTGTATCATCATCATCATCAGCGATGATAGTATTAAAGATCCGCAGCATTCACACACAGAGATGTCCAATCCAACCCATACTTCAGTAAAAAATACTCAAATTGTCTTCCCGCAAAGTAATATCGACTATAAACAGTGTCATGTACACCAAACTTGATCCTTGAGTTCAGAAGATCTTCAAGAGTACGGCATTCACACACAGAGATGTCCAATCCAACCCATACTTCAGTAAAAAATACTCAAATTGTCTTACCGCAAAGTAATATCGACTATAAACAGTGTCATGTACACCAAACTTGATCCTTGAGTTCAGAAGATCTTCAAGAGTACGTATTTGTGAAGAGCTCGATTGCAGCAGTGCTACAATGTTTGCAGAATAAGATGTGTAGAGAAACATAAGCGCAAGGAATAGTACCAACATCACCACTCTGCCTAGCGATCCTGAAAGCATAGTTGTGCTATGGAGTCACAAAGGGCATACTTAATCATTGGTCCCAGATGTAAGCCTGAAAATTTTCTAGATAGATATATATTTAGGGAAATATCATTATAGTATCTTGATATGCTTATTACCTTTTAGTTCAGCTGGACTTCCTTGCTGACAAATTGCCCCGAAGAGCAATATCGCAATGTCGCTTACCTTGTCTCTCAATACTCCGGGGCTTCTCATCCTCTGTAAATAATATCCCAACAAAACATGCATATGCATATACAAAAACGCCAGTCTCGCAGCCTGCGCAGTTTATTCTACCGTAAAAAGTTGTGAGATCTAATTTTAAACCAAGTCGGTTAATTTAACCAGTATCTGTGTATGGTAGAATCTTTCCAACAACTTTATTATCGTATACTGTTAAGTACCTACCTAATTAGTTAACTAATAACATTTATAGTGATCGGATCAATATAAGACATCTTTATTTCTTCAATAATAATTAGAATGACTTGGCAATCGCACGTAGAAAAGTTGTCGACTATAGGACCGTGTGTGCAACGTAATGTACCTATTGCTCTCGCTCCGAAATAATTCGTTGTTTTCTTATTAGTTTATCTTTATTTAGAGATGTGTTGTGTTGAGTAATAATATTCATTTGTGCTCTGGGTGCTATAGAGTTGTCAGTTGAGCGCGATTGCCAAGTTATTCTAATTATTATTGAAGAAATAAAGATGTCTTATATTGATCCGATCACTATAAATGTTATTAGTTAACTAATTAGGTAGGTACTTAACAGTATACGATAATAAAGTTGTTGGAAAGATTCTACCATACACAGATACTGGTTAAATTAACCGACTTGGTTTAAAATTAGATCTAACAACTTTTTACGGTAGAATAAACTGCGCAGGCTGCGAGACTGGCGTTTTTGTATATGCATATGCATGTTTTGTTGGGATCTCATTTCTTTTTGTAAGTAACTTTCCTTTTTTTCTTTTCGGGTACTATTTCTTGTGCGTTAGCTACCGACTTTCTCAAAGCCCACTCCCTATCTCTATGGGCTCTTCTCTGTGGCTTTGATGTTACGATTTGTGACAAGTCTGGGCGGTGAATTATATAAATATAAATCATACCTCAAACCAAACCATACCGCGATTCAGGAAATGCACACCTAGCGACATCTAATGGGGAATAGCGATATTAGACAATATTGTAACCGCTTTATTAGGGTTCCGTACCCGAAGGGTGCCAAACGGGACCCTATTACTGAGACTTCGCTGTCCGTCTGTCCGTCCGTCCGTCCGTCTGTCACCAGGCTGTATCTCATGAACCGTGGTAGCTAGACAGTTGAAATTTTCACAGATGATGTATTTCTGTTGCCGCTATAACAACAAATACTAAAACTCAAAAGAAATTTAATATTAAGGGGGGCTCCCATACAACAAACGTGATTTTTTTGCTCATTTTTGCTCGATATTGATAATGGTAGCAGGTAGACGCTTAAAGTGTTCACAATATATTGAGTATATTATTTATTTAAAAAATAAATAATTAAATTAAAATTAAATTAATATTTAGGGGGGCTCCCATACATTTTTTTGCGGTTTTTTATAGATAATCGCACGGAACCCTTCGTGCGCGAGTCCGACTCGCACTTGGCCGGTTATTTAAATCATAGCTGGAACCAAACCATACCGCGATTCAAGATACACATAGCGACTAGCGACATCTAATGGGGAATAGCGATGAATCGAAGTAGTCGTGTACTGAGCTTATTGATAATTAATATATTATGAAATTGGGGCTAAAATTGCGCAATGTTTGAGTTTTCCTTGGCTTTGCAGGCTAAACTCTAACCATGCTCAAAATTTTAAGCTTGTGGGTTCGCTAGAAGTAACCTTTAGAGTTTTCATGATCGTGAATCAGTGAGTGTCAAAATTGAGGAACTTTGAATTGCTGTACCTTCAACTCTACTGGTTCAAATTTATTGAAATTTTGAGAATATGTCTTATGACATGGTGCCTTTTAGCCGCCGGGAATTCAGGTTTCTATCTTTATCCACAACGGAGTAACAGGTAGGTCAAATATGCTCTGAATGGCTTCCTGTAAAGGATGTTACTGCTGCGCCCGTATGTTTTGCTTTTTGCTCGACTTGGCTTGGGGGCGCTACCGCGCCCCCAGATTCGTTAGAGTTTTTTGAAAGAGGTGAGTTATCAAAAGGATTCGTACATATCTGTGACATATTTGACATATTTTTAACAACAACCTAAAATAACAAAAGTACTTACTTACCCTTAAAAATAAAACTGGGTCTTACTTACCTGTTCATATTTATGGCCATTTTTCTTCCATTCCCAAACAGTAACTGCTATCAGGCCAATGAACAATAGAAATATTAAGGCAATGGAACAGTACCAGACAGTAGTTCGAAAGGAGAGAAGAAAGAGATTGTTCTCATAGGAGAGCTTCGGTTGTTGGAACACGAACTTGGATCGGGTCGATGTCGGACTGGCTATGTATTCGACTATCGACTGGCGTTGTTGCGTGAAGAACATTGGAGAGCCTGAAAAAATACCTTTATTAAAATATACGGACATCTTGTCGCTTTCGCCTTAGCCTAGACTTCTAAAAAAAATCTAAAGAAAATTTATTTATAAGTCACAGGCTTTAGGAGCGCGATGAAGAGAGACTATAGAGATCAAGGATCTGGGCAATATACCTCAAGAGCCACACAGGTCACATCACATAATAAGCAAATAGCAACTAAATGTAAAGGCAATAAGGCGAGAGCTGAGTATTGCAATTGTGTGCGTGCACAGGGCCGGCAATGAGCTACTTGACAAGCGTACACTACTGCACTGACGAAACTTACATAGACACGTCTCACACATCGAAGATAGAGTCTTTTAAACGGATGGAAGCACTCCCACAAGTACAATTCTCAAGGTCTCGCCTGGATGCCAGAAAAGCGAAATGCCAGAAAAGCGAAATATCTAGTAATTTTCTAAAACGCACCTCCTATTTCCACCTCTTCACGAACCAGATCACCCGTCATTCCGTTCCAAGTACCATTGATGAGGTAACCCCACGAGTTGACGAACACGTACCTTCTTCCTGCGTTGAGGAAATCCAGCAAATGGTTCGTGGTGGGAAAGTTCACTTTTGTTATTGTATCGATGTGGTCGTTTCTGGGAAATTGTTATAAAAGTTTCATTAGGAGACTCCGACATCAACAATAGACAATAGTAGGTTACTTATGTAAATCGAAAAAAGAAAGACAGAAAGTTGATTGGAAGAAATAATAAGTATGCAATTTTATGATACTTCACATTCCATCGTCCATATGGTTGATGCTGTCATTATCAGTAACCACATAGCTAATCGGTATGACCAGTCCATCCAGATCGATTCTCCTCATAGCTGTAGATTCGACCAGATTTTTCGAACTCTGAAAACGGTTCTTTACGTCCCAGTTTCCATAATGTTCTGTACGCCAATCGCTTTGATCCGATATTTTGAATACTGTCAAAGAAAATTCTCCTAATTAGGTTATCCTTTCTTTACCATCATTTAAAGTAGAGTATACAATACACCACGTCTCACCCTGATGAACAACAAAGGACCCATCTCCCATCGGGATAGCCATCACCACTTCTGAATCTGGCAGTATGGTGATGTTATCCAGAGCTGGTGGTATTATCATTTCATTATCTTCAGACATCTTTGAAACACCAGTGAGGAGCCATCGGAAGGGAGAGCGGAAGTATTTCTTATCGTGGCTCTAGATAAACATAAATAATATTTTCGGTATACTTTCTGCTACGTTTATTCGTAAGTAGGTAGATAGATTTGTATGACTAGGTTGAATGATGAGTTGAACTATGATAAATTCATCCCTTACATATCAAGGAACCTCTAATATGCAAATATCCTACGACCTTTCCTTCACAGTCCCATTAGTTAATCGTGTCACGATTGAAACAAGAATCATGCATACCATCTGGAAATAACTTGCAATATCTGGGCATCCAAGGTCCGCTAAGAGCACGATGTGGTGGTCCTCATTGTCTCCTTCCGGCATGTCTCCTATCTTCATGAATTGCATCATTATCTGCGTGACATTATCATCAGCTAGTGTCGAATAGAGATGGACCCTTTTGTCTGCGGAAACATAATGTGAGCACAAGCTTGATCTAGACGTCAATTTATTTTGATCAATTGTAGGATCTCCTAAATTATACAATTGTGATTGTAAACACTCCGATAACTATGTATATAAAAAATGCTATTTAGTTTAGTGTTTTTACTAAATTTGTAATAGAACTAATTTATTTTTACTTACTTAGAGGCCAGCAGAGCGTGGCAATTACGGACGATGGCCTCTCCATTGCGTGGATTACGTCTGCTATCATCATCGCTTCCTCATCTATTTCCGCTTGACAACATCTTGCTACCAATACCAGCAGTAAAAATTTCAGGTATTTCATGTTTTCCTAGTACTTACCAACCTTAGCTGTTTAAATATACCACCTTTAGACCTGTCTATCACAGCGTCGTAAGTGGAATCCTATGTAAACCTTACTACAATCGTCCTATCTGTAAGGCCGATTGCGAATGAAAAACACCGAGGACCTACAGTAGAGTCGATAATATGAAATGGATATTGAAAGTACCTTTACGTTTGTAAAGCTTTCACGGAAAATCGGTCTGATAGAAGGGGCAAGGCACTATAAAATTTGTTTGCACGGTAAATCGTCCAAATTTTACCTGAACGAAACTACAGTAATTTTGAATATAGGATAATGGATCTTTTGTTTATCTGAGCAATTTTGGTTGGTTTCTTTCGTAAAAAAAATGTAAAGTATGTAGATAAGAATAAATTATTTGTAAGTCGATACGTATAAGTATGTATCCCATCAAAAACATCCTGTAAAAAATACCAAGTCTCGCAGCTCTGTGATTCTACCGTAAAAAGTTGTGAGATCCATGTTATACCAAGTCGGTTAACTGATTTAGTCCCTACTTAAGGGGCCTTCTGTCTTAAGTTAATACGTAAGATATTTTCATATCTATATTCAAATCTTTTACTTTTTAAATAAAAATATCGACTTGGCCATCGCATGCTTAGTTTGTTTAGTCCTTTACAACCAGGGTCTGCTGGAAGAAATCTCTATTTAGAGATAAGCTGACCTTGGTACATGTTATTTCTGTTTTTATGTCCTGTCATGTATCGTGTAATAAATATATACAAATACGTTATCTATCACACAGAACTAAGAGCCAGAAACCTGGTTTTTCATCAAATTCCTTCCGAATGCATAAAGAAGTGAAAGGTACTGGAATTTAATGGACTGAAAATAACTAGAGCATTAGTAATTTTGTTGCACTAGTCTTCCATTTTCTATTGTTGCCGCTTGGTATACATATATTAGTTTTGGAACCAAGTTTTAATCGTGTAGAACGCAATTATACTCTAAACAACCTAATATAATGTAGATATGATTTCGAAGATACATTGTGCCTTCATGCGATGGCCAAGTCGATATTTTTATTTAAAAAGTAAAAGATTTGAATATAGATATGAAAATATCTTACGTATTAACTTAAGACAGAAGGCCCCTTAAGTAGGGACTAAATCAGTTAACCGACTTGGTATAACATGGATCTCACAACTTTTTACGGTAGAATCACAGAGCTGCGAGACTTGGTATTTTTTACAGGATGTTTTTGATGGGATCTCACTTCTTTTTGTAAAGTTCTACTTTTTAAAATTTGGTACCTTTGGTACTTTTACAATAACAATAAAAAACATAGCGTTAATGTAGGGGTCTCCGTGCTCGTCACAAGTATAAACTTGGAACTCTTCCCAATGTGCTACCACATACTCGACTATAGCAAGTCTAATCTCATACGACGACTCAATATTCTCATACATAGAGAATGACAAAGAATGAAACAAACACGACCCATCGCCAGGTATCCGTACAATCCGGTGTGGGCATGGTTGGTCATTCACATACACTATTTCCGAATCCATTGCGACTACTAGTTCTGGCAAATGTGCTAGATGAACAAATCCAAATAGTAAGTAAATATAATAATTAATGCAGATACAAAAATTATCAACAACTAGTTGAAATCGCTGGCGAGCAACTCCGCTACTTAAGCTAGCGACGGTTTCAAACCATAGCGTGAGTTAAAATACAGGCAGCGCCATCTATCGAGCAATTGGATTAATCTGCTACCACTCCCGTCGCATTAGAACGCAATTTGTTCTATTGATTGAATAGTTTTATTATATTTGAAGCATTTTGTCGGGAATGTACATCATACATATATACAGGGTGTAACAAAAAGGGTTTAACTCCCGGATGTATGTGGTTTGGGACATCATTCTGAGCAACTTTTACTATGGGACCAACTTGATTAGAGCAACTTGATTTTTCACTTCCCCATACATTTCGGTCTGGGCGCTCGGCTGATTTATATGGAGAAGTGAAAAATCAAGTTGCTCTGATCAAGTTGGTCCCATAGTAACCACATACATTCGGGAGTTAAACCCTTTTTGTTACACCCTGTATATAAAATTCTCGTGTCACAGTGTTTGTCTTCGTAGTCTGAGAATCGGCTAACATCTATTTTTCATACCCCTAAGTGTTATAATTATTTATATGGCAAAACAGCGTTTGCCGGGTCAGCTAGTAATATATAATTTAAGCATAATGGTAACCAAAGGAAACGAGGGATGTATGCCTGGACCGTGGTAAGTGGTGGTCCCTGGTGGATGTACGTATCCCTCTTCTAGGAAACAGGCGTGATATTATGTATGTATTACATAATATGTTTATAGAATCTTGTTTGTAAAGGCATATTTTCCTAGGGGCATTCAATGATTCATAAACTGCAAATGTAACTTTGTAATCCTATACATTTTATATAAGATTACAAAGTTATTGATGCAGATGGGTTTTCTGGAAAACTATAACATAAGCTTGAAATGTTTAAGTTTTCCCTTGATAAGAATACTAATTACTATTTATATCCCAAATTTGAAGGTTCTATGTCTGCTAGAAGTGCCTGGGAGTTTTGATGATCGGTCAGTCAGTCAGTGACAAAATGAGGAAACTTTGACATGTTACAATTCTTAAACTACTGGTTCAAATTGAATAAAAAATTTAATATATCGTGTTGATATAAGGCCTAATTAGTAACAGAAAAATCAGGCTTCTTGTTTTATCCACAACGAAGTTTTAGGGGGGTCGAATATGGCCTGAATTGCTTCGAGAAAAGGATGGTACGGCTGTGCTTGCTCGACTTGGTGGTGCACTGCCGTGCACCCAGATAACTTAAAAGTCTTGTAATTTAACAAAGTAAGTTTGTTAGTACCTACATAAATATTTCCAAGTTCACATTTAACAAGTAAACGAAATCATCAATAAACGGTTACCAACACTTATCCTACCTACTTACCAACACTTTTAAATTACCCAATAAGGGTTCGGTTATTGTACTTATTTACAAATAAGTAATATTTACTCTCCTATTCAATCGTAACTTCCATGTGTTTAGTCCAGCGTTAACTGGGTAACGTTTTATCTTATCACAATAAGTGAAACTAAAGTAAACATTTCCCATACATTTTGTTTGTTAACAATCAATTATGGATCCGTAGTATTTTTCCACTCAATATTGTTTAGTTCACCGGCCCGTCCAATACTTCATTCATTATCTACACGCATTGTACTCGTACAATTAAACTTTGAATAAATAGCGGAATAACAAAACAAATAGTCCTCCGCGTCATAACAAGTAATACCTACGGCGTTATTTTCCAGTGTTAAATATTTTAGCAAATCTGTGATGTGAAATTCTTTGGGGTATCAAAATAATATGAACGTGTTTGCAAAAGTGGTGACCAATTCAGTGAATTATGTGTCGGGAAATATACGATACTCAGTGCACAGATCGGAATCCACACCATTGTTGTATGTCGGTGGATCTTACGCTAACGGAGATGACAAGTTATTGACTAAAGGTAGGCAACTATTCTTAACAATATATAAAGGCACTTATTAGCTTATATTTATTTATTAGGTACACAGAGCGTAACAGAAAGCTGTACCTACCTAATATATTTTTTGGGAATTATTAGGGTTATCAATTAATCATTCTGTGCATCATTATTCTTCTCTTCTGCATACATATTGAGACATAAGTAGGCAAGTAGCTACATGGATGTTTTGGCACTTAGATGACACTGACAGGGGGCGCCACTGCAACATTGATAGTTTGAGTGATTGGATTGATTGCGTTAGTTCCGACCCTTTTGCCCACGTGCCAAAACATCCATGTAGCACTGTAGAGTAAAATAAGCAAAGTTACACTGCAATGGTTATGGAAACCGTGCATAAGTGTGCAATTTAATTATGTAAAAGTACATTGGCAGCAATGAAAACTGATATAGAACTACGTCAGATCTCGTTTATTTTATAGCTGGCACGTGAAAATCTCGTTTATTTCACTCAATTGTTTTTCGGGAAAGTGGACCCATGAACCTATTGAGGAATTTATATACATGTCAGACGAGAAGACCCCTTTACAAGTGATATCTAAGTACTCCACCAGCTAGATTGCTAGATTCGAGTTTTGACCACTTCATGTTTTTTATGGAGTTGAGCACCCATCTACGATGTTCATGTTACAACGAACATTAAACGGAGGTCAAATAGTTAAATTCCTACATTATGTTTATTGATTTGCCATCTCTCAGCCAGGGCTCGGCCACTTCACCAGTGAGAGTGAGTGACACACATAAAGTCGATATCCCCTACTTATTGCAAAGCAACTAGCACAAACACTTGACAAGTGGGCCACGCGAAAACTTCCATTACCTCATAATATCCTTGTCCTCCTGACAGCCTGGTACTGAATAAAATTATAATATCAATCAGACCATGTAATCAGTAAAAAAGCGGTGAATTTTATGAGCATTCCGAATGAAGGCAGCCAGAATTTACATTGCAGATCACACCTTAATAAGTAGGCAGGATTTTTAGTTTGGAAATAAAAACCCATTTAGTCTTGAGTCTGACTTTTGGAGGAAAGGTGGTGCCTAAGTACTTCTAAAATCTTAGCGATTCTAAAGTCTTCATAACGAAGCCGATATAATGGAGCAAGTCAGCATCAGCAGGGGCCTAATGCTGCTCTGAGAATTTCACTTATATTTCATTACTATTCCATTGCAAACACCCAAAATGGCGTCATTTGGTATTCTCCTAAATTATTATCCTCCTTATCCTCCTTGATTAAGTGTTTGCAATGGAATAGTAATGAAATAGTAATGAAATATAAGTGAAATTCTCAGAGCAGCATTAGGGCCCAGGTCACCCAGGGTAATCTTTTCATCTAGATCTGAAGCGATGGAACAGAAACGAGTATAATGCTCCTAGGGTAGGGTAGGCCTGGGTCCTACGATGTATCTTTGCTTTTCGAAGCATAACTTGGCCCTGGTCGGCCTTATTTTTACACTTTTGTATTCGTTGAATCCCAATTCCATTCCTGTATCCACAATTCCTAATATTGAATAAACAATAATATTGAATAAGTAAATATTTATCCAGCCCAGCTCATATGAAAAAAAATACGGTTCCTGAAAGTTTTTTTATGAAATATTCGTCTGTTGTTAGGACAGCTTTGCAAATCAATGCAAACCAAGTGCGAGTCGGATTTCGCAAAAAAATCACGTCTTTTGTATGAGAGCCCTCTTTAATATTTAGTATAATCTGTTTTTCTCGTATTTGTTGTTATAGCGGCTACATGAATACAATACATCATCTGTGAAAATTTCAACTGTCTAGCTATCACGTACGGGTACGGAACCCTAAAAATTGGGTGTCTGGGGAGAGTATTGAGAAGTTTAGTGATACTGCTGATAACGGTAATGATATCAAGGTTGAGTTGTATAATTATCACCTCCTTATATTAGCTAATAGGTCGATCATAGATAATTACGTCAAATGCAGTCGCTACTCTATATTGTTTCGATGGAAAGTAGAACAATGCATTATATGAAAAAGTTCAAGTACAGTTGATTAGGAAATAAATAATGGCTACGGTTTATACAATCGACGGAAAATGTGAAATCTGTGATTCTAATTCTTGAGGTCATAGAGCTTGATGGCGCCTTGACTTTGATAGTCACTCACTATTGCTAAGTAGCCCTTCCTGCTGTCACGCCTTTTTATAGACTTCCCAAAGGAGGAGGTTTACAATTCGTCCGGATGTTTTTTTTTTATGTATGTGTCCCGATAGCGCCTAGACGGATGGACCGATTTGGAAAATTATTTATATACAAACTACGCTGCCAATTCTATCAGCCGCCCTGCCTCGCACATTCAATCAAAAGTTTTCTGGTCTAGACATATTCCATCACTCTCCAGGCCTCTTTCAAAAGTATATGAAGTGGATCTTTGTAGCACCACTAAATCAATGAAACAATTTTTTCGAAAATAATATATTTTCTCTCTATTATTATTACCTACTACCACACACACATCCACACATGCACACGCACACACACCCTCACACACACTTCACACCTCCCCGGCCCTCTGTAACTTCTAGGTGTAATGTCAATTAAAACTTTTATTAAAATAAAACTTTAAAATGTATGCAGGGTATTTGCAAAATGTTAAAATGTAATAGTAGCTTATTAAGAGCCCCTAATGGCCTAGGTATAAGTTATTTATTGTGCTGTACATTTTTTATACTGTATAAAATAAAAATAAACATTCAACAGTTACACGCATTAGGGGCTTGCCTATCGACTATCGACCTGCTGAGATAATCAAATCAGATTGTCGCGATCGATATTTCGCTTATCTCTAGTTCTGAAGTTCTAACAAGCCATACACCAGTTGGCGTCTTCTAAGAAAAAGCTATTTATCAAGTGCTTATTTACTTACTGCGAATGTTGAATATTTAACTTGCCAACCGGACCTACATAAAATGCCGAAGAATGAGATAAATTACCACTAGTTTATCCTTATTATCGTTAAGGCGCGTGCTCAAATAATTTTCCTTAATTCCACTAAAAGTCAGTAGATAAATAATGCCTCAGATAAATGCTCGTTTGCTTGATACACTGATAGCCTGACTTGGTTTTATACATGAGTAATTAATATAAGTATATCACAAAATAATTCAATCTGAATTAAATTTTTGAAAACAGTCTCTTGAGTTTTCGGTTGAGTCGAGGGTAAATCGGATGGAGGGAGACGACTAATCATGAGTAGGTCGGTGTTCACCCGTCCCAATGTAAAAAAAAGCTCAAGCAAAGCTCTATCAATGTATAGGATTTGGGACTCCCAAGTCATGGAATACTTTTTTGTTGTTTATCTGAGGTCTGACATCCTGAGTGTCAGGCACTCGAATCAAAGTGTAGCACTGCACCGTAGAGCGCAAGCTTTGGTCATTATTATACTTGAGCAGCTTTGTGCTTTGCTTTGTACTTCGGCCAAATTCTCCGAAATCGTAACGGGTTCGCAAAAACATGAATAAACAATTAGCAATGTTTGCTGACAATTCATACTTGATATCGGAGTTCAAATCGTACCAACTACATAATGTCGATATTTAAATTCTGTTTTGTTTGATCGTGTTTAATAAAATCAAATAAGTATCTAAGTTTAGGAGCCTACATGTGTTATGATTTATGATGATCTTCAAGTTATTTGTAGTAGCAGATACTTAAAGTGAATTCTAATAAGTAGCTATTATTTATAATAGCTCTATCAGATGATAAAACAGCAACTTGAACTGAGAACCATCCTGGCTTTCCTTCTCAAATTTTGCTATCGGATCAATTTGATATCCTTCAGCTCTACCTACCCCATATTGGGAAGTCAGTGTATAAATGTAAGTATGTACAAGTTAAATAATACAGGTTTTCTCTCAATCCCGGACTACCTCAGTGGAAGTTTCCATCAAGCTCGCGAGTTTCACTTACCATGTGCGCCTGCGCTTGCCAAACAAGTCATGATTATTCAAGACTGTCTCATTAGAAAACGCGACGCGTGATTGGCTGCTGCGCTGATCTTCGATCCAATTAGTATCAGGATTCAGGGTTCCTTCCATTCATCGTCATCATCATCAGCCTGTCACCCACTGCTGAGTAAAGGCCTCTTCAGTGCCTTCCTTCCTGTCATTAAATAGTTTTGTTTTGGCTACTAACAAAGATCATTAAAGAGTCTACTACTCAATTGATAGACGCTTTTAGGGGAGATACAACTTTCCGTTACACACTTTAAGGCCGTGCTGTGCTGGTCTTTCAGCTTAATACAAAGATCTACCATAAAATTACTATAACATAAACTTAACAACCATATACCATCATAGCACAATATGCCCACTTTTAGCCATTCAATTATTTAACACTTAATTTTAAATGACAGGGGCTAGCCATCGCCGCTAGCAGCTATATAAATAAGATTTTAAAATTGAAACTCACAAAATTTAAGCGGCACGTCTGATGCTTTGTTATTATTGCTTTGCTCTTCATACTTCTGCCTAGTTTCGCCAGTCGCCAACTCTTCTACGGTATCGAATGATACGAGGTTACCAAAATGCCTAATGAAGTAATAATCATTAGGAGCTTACGACAGTACCACCTGTAATTTGTCACCGGAGCCTACCTGTCTGCTTTGTCGAAGCGCTACCTATATAGAGAAGGGTACGCGTGCGCTCAGGCTTGTCAGTACTATACCCGCGCCCGCGCAACGCCTGTCGCGGGGACTTGGAAAAACTTCGGTGCATGACTGAAAAGTTTGAAATCTAGTGGAAAATCGGAGAATCGAGTTGCTCTTTGATGAAAATTTTAGTGCAATACCTGACAACATGTTAGCCGGTTGGAAGCTTTATTTGTCGTACTGTGAGTAGTTTTTTGTGTATGTTTACATTTACAAACAGAGACATACATAGCTTACCTCCTTCTTAATCCTTTTATCTTGAGATGAATAAGTTTTCATCCACTCCATTCCCACTTTACTCCATTCCATGTTTTTTTTTTTCTTCATATTTCCAATCCTCTGTGGAATTCAGTTATAGAAATGTGAGAGGTACGACTCCTTTACACAGACAACACAATGCAATGATAAACTTAATTCCATATAGGGTTGATATTAAGAACTAAAGTTCCAAAATAATTCAATGTTATATGGAATGTAGTTAGTTGTAATTAAATCTTGAAATATGACCGGTATTAACTTACTAAGTTCAAACCTTACTGGTTATTTAAATGTTCATAGTTTCAGACGTCAGTTTACATCATAATTGGGTACAAGTACAATGCCGTATTTTCCACACTTACCCGTATTATTCTGAGAATTGTTACGTATGACAATTCTCAGCCCAAATAAAGTTTAGTACAAATATGATAACGAGTAGTAATTTTCCTGAAAATTACTCACATTTTCCTTGTTTGCTTATACGTTTAACATGGTAAAGTAGGCCTACTTGTAATCTAAATACATACGACAGTAAAATAAAGTGCTACAGAAATCTAAGGTCAAGAGGCTGACTGTAATTGATGTCCTCGTTGTTTAGTAAATCATAAGATGGAATAGTAATAATAACTGTATGGGTCCGTATAACTAAGTAAATAGTAAATGTAGCCCATTAATGTCCCCGCCGAGGGGCACAGGCCTTTACCGGGATCCGAGTAAGATTGAGCCATACTCCACCGCGCTGGCTCAGTGCGGGTTGGTGGAGGGTTTTTTTACGACTACTACATACTACGAAGTAGTGATAGTAGCCGGGACCTACAGCTTAACGTGCCATCCGAAACACGGAGTGTCCGATAATGTACATCTCATTGGTACATGGTCAGCACCGGGATTCGAACCTGCATCTCCTGCGTGAGAAGCAAGGTGAAACCCACTAGACCACGGAGCACTCCGTGCAGTCCGTATAACTACAGCACGGAAATTCTGGGCCAAAATTTTATAGGTGTACGATAAGTACCTACCTATAGAATTTTTCAAATTAATTACGATTGAACTCCACCTTCCTGAGGCTGTTTTCCGAAACACTGTTACTCGTAAATAAGTCCTTTTCATATCAAGTTCCTAATATGCTTATCAAGCTAAGCGAAGGGTGCAAATCTGTTTCTGCCACCCTATACATATATTATGTGAAAACGTGAAAGATTAAGTACGTAGGTAAATGCAGAACGCATACTTAATATTATATAGTAGAAAGTCGTATACTGTAGAGTTGATAAAACAATAATAGGTTAGATTATTGTTGTTTTCATGCATATTTTCGCTTTATGTTTAAAATCCATAATATCACCTTGACGATATGATTTCGTTTTTAATAACATTTGTGTTTACTAGAAAGGATGTGTTCTGCTTCTGTTTGATATTATTATGAGTAGGTAGGTACCTTATTAAAAATTTAATATGAATTATAAATATTTTTGGGGTTTCACCTTGCTTCTCACGCAGGAGATGCAGGTTCGAATCCCGGTACTGACCATGTGTCAATGAGATAATTAATTTGTCTTATGAACATTATCGGACGCTCCGTGTTTCGGATGGCAAGGATGTAGGTCCCGCCTACTATCACTACTTGGTAGTGTTTAGTCCTTAGTCGTAAAACCTGTCCACTAACCCACACTGAGCCAACGTGGTGGAGTATGGCTCAATCTTACTCGGATCCGGGTAAAGGCTTGTGCCCCTCGTTGGGGACATTAATGGGCTACATTTTCATTTTTTTATAATTATTTTTGAATGAGGCAATTTATGCACGCAGGTAAGAGTATTATTTTACGAGTTCACTTTTCACCTTGCGACAAAATATTTTGTAGAGTCAAGAAGTCAAGTTATGCAGATGGAAGATTTCCGTAAACTACCAACAAACTTTACGTAGCTACCTTAGTCGTTTAACCTACCTATGTCTTAAATTAAAAACCAACTAGTGTAATAATCGATTTAACACTTGTTTACACTCAAGGTAAATGATTTTTAATAGTATCTCGGATTATCGAATGGTTAGTTCACGTGCTGTAAATGGCTCAAAGGCAAAAACCCGACTTTTCCATTCGGTTCATGAAATACTTACTTACGTTCTATACTCAGACTAATTTTATTCCTCCAAGGATCTATAACATCACGCTCTTAGGTAGGCAAAGAATTGGTGCCCTGACATGGCAGCCATCTCTAAAATATTTCATGATTTTGGCACTGCCCTTCTTATTTTAATTATCTACCTACAAACACACATACATAGTCGTGCCCTTTTTCAGTAGTCGCAGAGCCCTCTTTTAGCCGTCGTCATTCAATACTCCATTTTGTGTGACAGGAGGCAACCCCATCGCCGCAGCTGACTGAAAGTTTCCTCATGATGTTTGTCACCGCTAGAAAGTAATATAAGTAAATTATTTATCTCTGGTAGATACATGGTCATGGTCAACGCCGCATTCGAACCTGCATCTCCTGCGTGAGTAGTGGACGTGAAACTCTAGCTGGGCATTTTCCTAAAAAATCGTCCTTCTTTGAAAAGGACTCTTTTTCTGCAACGTTTACCTACGTCATTTCTATTCAGAATCACGAGCTCTTTTCACCCCGATAGGAGAAATAAGGGTCCCAAAAGAACAATGGGTAAAAGTGTACCAACCCGTGTAGCAACTAGTGAAGGTATACATACCATTAGAAAGGTATTTTGAAATACATAATTTTATTGTATGGCGGTAACTTCGTAACTAATGGGAAAACAAAGTTATGATCAAATGAATTCTCCATACAAGTCCATATAAAGAATACCAACCGCACAAAGAGAAACGCTTCTTATCGGGTTACGAAGTGGCTCTAAACATATTTTATACTGTATCCTGAGAGATGGAAGAGTCTGAAACAAAATTGTGTCGTAATAATTGAAACAAAAAGTAAACTTTAGAAAAAACCGACTTCCACAAACCCTATTTGATTAGATTGAGTTTAATACAAAATGTAACCCCTTATCCCCCCCCCTTGGGGAATTAATTTTGTCAAATCCCATATCAGTGCTTCCCCACGCTACTAAGGAACCCCTGTACAAAGTTTCATGGCTCTAGGTCCACCGGTTTAGGCTATGCGTTGCCTGCCCGTCAGCCACGCATTGTATTTGTACCTAGTATTGAGCTGATCTGGTGGCCATATGTGGTCTTCATCAGCAGTTCCGCATCACAATATTATGCTTACCATGTGCATTTGCACGAGTTATTATGAAAAACACAAAAATCACTATAGGTCTGCCTATAATATTTGAAGAGTTCCCTCGATTTCTCCAGGATCCCATCATCAGATCCTGACCTGGTGTCAATGGGACCAATGGGAAGGTAAACCCTTTCAAACAAAAAAATAATTTTCCAAATAGGTCCATCCGTTTAGGCGCTATCGAGGCACATACATAAAATAAAAAAAAAAAAAAAAAAAAAAAAACAAATATCCGGACGAATTGTAAACCTCCTCCTTTGGGAAGTCGGTTAAAAACGGCCACCCATCCAGTAACCGTCTCAGATAGATGGGCTTAACCCACACGATCGTTTGCGATTTATATTCAGTATTATATCCGTGTCGTATGAGATGGGATGCCCCGGTTTCTCCCCCAATTATACCCCGGGCAGGGAAAAACTAAGGCGTTTTTCACCGTCTAACATACCCTCATTCCCGTCAAACAGGAGCAGTATTTATTTATTTATTTTATTATCACAGGTATTATTTGTGCCATAACAGCGAACCAAATCGACACAAACATTATTTTAAATCACATTACAATAAATTTATAGTACAAATACAGATCAGCAATTTAATTATAAATAGATACCATAATAATTAAATTTATAATAGATTAAGAGCCTGAGCCACCCGTAACCCGATAAGAAGCGTTTCTCCTTGTGCGGTTCGTATTCTTTATTTATATGGATTTGTATGGAGACTTCATTTAATCATAACTTTTTCCTCCCATAAGTTACGAAATTACCGCCATACAATAAAATTATGTAAGTATTTCGAAAGACCTTTCTAATGTTAAAGGTCACTAGTTGCTATTGCTACACGGGTGGGTACGGGGCTCATACAAAGTTCACCATTGTGCTTTCCATATTTTTTTATTTAATTTTGATTATGTACTTTATATACAAATCATACGGCAATTCGTAACAAAATAGGAAAAAAGTCATTGTTAGGACACTTTTTTCTATTGGGGGGGAAAAGAGCTCGTGATTCTGAATAGAATAGAAATGATGTACGTACAACTTGTAGAAAAAGACACCTTCTCAGAGGACGATTTTTAAGAAAAATGCCCAGCTAGATCATACGGAGCGCGCTGTGTATCTAACTAAACCATAGAGTAAATTAGGTGTCTAAACTAACTGTTCTTAAATAATAATTGTTATTAAACATTGTCATTAGCGTCAATATGCAGTTACTTTACAACCTGAAGTTATAACAATTAGGTTCATAAGTACCATTAGGGATTTACGTCAACGCGAAAAGAAAGTAATTCTATATCGGTATGATTAAAACATGTAGGTATGATATTATGAGTGAAAGAAAATAAAATACCTAGTTTGCTAATAGAGCCTTGCATTGCATTGCTCAGCGGATAAACCTTAGCTTATACTTTCGTCTTTACTAATATAGTAAAAATATTATACATATTATATATAATGAGGGCTATTTCGGAGGTTTCAAAACCACTAAACTAAAGGCACTAAACTGACAACCTCAAATCCGACAGCTCTTGCAAACACAAAATTTTAATGTTTGGTTAGGTACCTATAGGGGGCGATTTGGAAGGAAAAAGCACTAAATTAAAAAGGCCACAAGCCCTCTAAACGTCATAATGACGTCATCTTAGCTGTTGATATCAACTAAAATGACATCATTATGACGTTTAGAGGCTTTAGTTGCTTTTTAGTTTAGTGCATTTTCCTTCCAAATAGCAAATAGCTCTCATAGCTCGTGTCGCCTCCCAAATCGCAGGCACTTTCCTGTTCTGTATAGGTAATAGCTGGTCTACATTAGCAAAGTTTCCTCAGTATCCGATATCCTCACGGCAACTCCAGCTGTGTAATCACGGAGAAAGGGGCGGTCGGGCCTCCAACCAGCCTAACAACATACACGAGTCAACTTGCAACTTGACTTAACTACTGACTTGTTATTAGCGACGCCGCAACACGTGTTGACTTTAGTACGTGCCTTCCATTTGTAAGCCATTTGCTAGGGATGGACGCTAGACGGTAAAGGTTTTTTCTTATAGTTATTCGATTTGTATATTCTGTATAAGTATAAAGAGACTATTATGTAAGTATATCCGATTGACTGCGCATGCGGGGGAATGGGGCTAGCCGACCGAACGTTTGTTGTATTCAACATATACACTACCTATGTACGATGGCGGGCCGCCAGACAGTTTCGCAGCGGCTGACCAATCACAGCTCTCTTACCTCGTCCCCCGCTGCCCGTAAATTGGTGAGTTGTGTTTCAAAGGAAAATGTATCTATGCGCTGTCCACTGGATAAGTGCTCCCTGTCTGTATAGGAACTCATTCTCACCTGTCACATTGCTTGGTAATAACAATGAGGGTATTAGGGTAGGTGGACCTAAATCCCCAATACAGGGTGTAACGGAAAGGTGTAGTCATATTTTAGGGGGTTGTTAGGGACATCATTCTGAAACCGATTGGATCAGAGCAACTTTAATTTTCACTTCTATATACAAATCAGCTGACCACCTGGACCAAAATGTATGGAGAAATTAAAAATAAAGTTGCTCTGATCAAATCGGTTTCGTAGTAAAAGTTGCTCAGAATGGTCCCCCTAACAACCCCCTAAAATATGACTACAGTCTTCTGTTACACCCTGTTTATACCCTGTTTATACATAATGTTAATAACTGTTAGCTCGCTAGTAAACTCACGCACATTTTGTGAAGATACCCTATACTCACTTCGTTTTTATGGAAGGAAGGTGTAGGTACTATAATTTAAAGATGTAATTATATGGAATTTCTCAATAGCTGAATGAAGACGACTTGAAAACATTAACGGACCATATAATCTCACCGGCAGCCTTGAAGAACAAGCGTGTCTCAGTCAAAATCCAACTTTTTGCCCAAAACTTTCTCATCTTCGATTCCCAGCAATCAGGAGTTCTCGGAATCAATTTCGATGTCGGGTTCGATAAACTTTAAAATTGCTGCGCAGCACTAACCGACTCACCACGCCAGAATGTCTGCGGAGACAGGTTCGAAGGACCAGCTCCGATTGGCTACTTGCTACATAATTATCGTGTACGAGGAATGCGGGCTTGCACGTCAGTTCAATAGAAATCAGTCTGGCAAAAACTGGATGTTCTAATGAGTTTCTCAATTCCAATTCCTCTCCCGATTCGGTGATGGCATGTCAGCGTGGTCTGTCTTGAGATTTTTTACTATGCTGACACAGGAATATTAAATACTTACAAGCCATATCTACTAAAAGTTAAGTTTTATACAAGGTGTAAATGAATTAACGCAAAATGAGAAACTACTTTGTTAGGGACATCATTCTGAGCAACTTTCACTATGAAACCGATTTGATCAAAGCAACTTTATTTTTCACTTCTCCATACAAATCGGCTGACCCACTCAGGCCAAAATGTACTGGCTTGTATAGTATTATTGTAAAAAATTCGACAACAACGGGGGTTTTAACGGTCGTAGTCAAGAGTCCGTCAGTCACTTGGTATGCTGAAGGTGGTAAACGGAAATAAAGAAACCCATTTTTGTGACTCAATGGTTAACTTTGGCGGTCGTGCTCGGCATAGTATTTTAATAGGGTTTCGAAAAAGGCTGACACAGATTAAAATATAATACTAGTCTCACAGGGGCTGGTGCAGTCTCCTAAACTTAGTTTAATAATTATATAACATGTAAGTAACATATTTCCGCACGCAATACAGAGCATGCTGTCAAAACACCCTTTAGGATAATTTACTAGTAAAAAAAACCGTACTTAGAAATGAAGTGTAAAATATCTGTTGTGTTTTGCAATAAACAAAAATAAAATAAAAATAAAACAGGATAATAAAGGCTTTAGTAAAGATTTTTAAGATATTAAATAAAATACATTGATTCTCAGCCCATATTAGCCCACTGCGGGGCTTCTTTTCTATAGCGCCTTCGCATGGTCCTGCCCTGCCTGCGCCAACCGTAGCCATTGAGATCCTGTCGACTTCTATTGATGATGTCGTCGGACTATGACATGACAATTTGCTATATGTACCCTATCCAATATAACAGCCAACCTGACAGATGTCAATCTTAGCCTGTTAGTAAGGGGATATTGCTCATAAAAATCGATTAATCAAAAGAATTGATACACCCATTAAACATTTGTGAATCGGAATGTTGCCTGACATTTTATTTTTGATTCTTCAGTTACCTTAAATATGGTTGAAAATGAAATAAAAATATCCTTAAGTGCTAATAGCAGTGATGGCGATGACAACTCTTCTGCTAATTCAACTGAATAAACAATTTCGATTCCTTCCCATTGTTTTGGTAACATCCCTTTAGTGATTAGAAAGTGGATTTTATGAAGTTTTAGGTTAGCTGTCAAGTTTGCTATCATATTGGATAGGGTATAACACATATTTTAGGGTACTTTCCTTACATAAAGCATTGTTCGGTTCATGGTTCACTTGTAAAGCGATGGACTTTCGCGTGCAGCCATCAAATACCTCGTAAAGATTTCCTTTTCCTAATAGGTAGTATGTGTAAGTAATGTGAAATTACGACAGATGTGTTTAGTGAAAATTACTCTCTAGGACGGTATGTTTAGGTAAGTAACTAGCAGTAGTTAAGTTTGGAATTCGCCATTTATTTAGATTTACGACTAACTCACAAGCAGTAAACCGCATTAGACGTTTACAATTTAATTGAGATCGATATTATAACTGCAATCTTTATAATTATATCAAGCGACATGCCGAAGTGAAGAGGAACTAATAATCTTATAAATTATTGAGATGTGTCAAGTTACCATGACAATTAAAATATCTTAAGTTTCTAATCGAACCGGTGACGCATTTGCCCAGCATTTAGGCTACTTTAAAAACGTATCTGATCGAACAAATACGTAGCCCCAGAAAAAAACGGTCAAGTGCGAGTCGGAATCGCACAAGAAGGGTACCGTACCATCTTACAACACAACTTAAGCACTCAAAACAATAAAACAAAAAGAAAATTAAAAACATGTCTCTTGTATGGGGACCCCCTTTAATTTGTAATAATATATCTCTCGTATTTCAGTATTTGTTGTTGTTGTGGCAACAGATATACACATTCTGTGAAAATTTCAACTTTCTGGCTATTACGGTTCGTGCTCTAGGACCCGCTGACGGACGGACGGACGGATGGACAGACGGACAGCGGAGCCTTAGTAATAGGGTCCCGTTTGGCACCCTTCGGGTACGGTACCCTAAAAAAGCATATTTTGAAATTGAGATTATTCCAGACAGCTTTATACTTTGTGATTGTTTCCTTTACAATAAATTAAATAAGAAATATATATAAAAATGCAACAAAAGAATACAAAAATACATCAGTTCAACCATGTGCAAGCATCTGATTCTGCAAAGAATAGAATACCCATTCACATCCTCACATGTAGAGCACTATATACCTACATGCTATGTACTCTCAATTGCACAAACCGTATAAAATGTCTGTCCCTTTGTTACCCACATGGTGACGTGCTCGTTGAATTAGAGTTATTATTGTTGACAGCTCATTGTAGGCAGTACCTGCATTTAAACTGCCGCAATGAAGGGAGGTGCCTTCTCCTAGGCGGATAACGATAGTACTTGATATCGGAATGTAATTATGCATACGGATATCTTCCGCCACCCCGTTCTTTGTCTATAGTTTCACATGGTTTCACAAATAGTATTTTGTATGCCCCACGTGTATACGTACAGACAGTATTTTGTTCTGCTGCCTTTGTTTGAGAGTGCCGTGCATTTGTATTGTTATTAAGAAAATGCACGTCTCCGCACCATACATTGGAACAAATATGTGTCTAATTATAAGACTGAAGCGATGTAATGCTTTGGAGTTTTATTTTGTATGAAATTCGTTGTTATTAGAGCATTCACAGACACTGATACGCAAATTATGCAGGGTATTTGACTCGTTTTATGCACTGGCCTCTAAATTGCATTGTTTTTGCGTGGCATACAGTTCATAAGCACCCATAAAATTAACTATAGTGATTTAAATATCTGTGGTATATCATAAGCCGTTTCGAAACAGCTCTAAGAATTTAATTTAAAATATAGTAGAGATTTAACCGATCAGCTATCGTATCGGATTGATTTACTCTGGCTGTGGCAATACGGATTGTAACTACAGACTTCGCAATAGGCAATGGCCGCCATCCATTGTCAATGTCGCGGCCGCGGCTTGCCCGTCATGCTTGGGGCACACCCTGAAGAGAACACTCTTATGATAGCACACCACCTGAACAAATGCCTCTTCAACAAATATTCAAAATGTGTTTTACTCGGATGTAGATGTACGGCTCTACCTACTTCAAAGATGACACTCTTCAGGAAGATGAGCGTCCGTAGTAAAGCGCTTGCGCACATTGTAACGAATTTGTTTGATAATTCGGCTGTCCGTTTATGGTTGCTGTGGATTTTGATTTACCTATCTAATTGGTTATTGTCAAACTTCTGGACTTCGTATGAATTTACCGTGATGAAGATTTTTAAACGGTATTGCAAATCCGTTACAAGTCAATTTCCTGTTGAATTATGAACCTATTTTATGTCTATACTCTGCAATAAATGCAAACCAGAAAGGCTGGATTTTACAAACGAAAGAGTAACTTTTGCTCGAGAGTATCTCCTACTTTTTCATAGACACCAGTGACACCTAGATCAGATCACCTCATTTCGAACTGTCATTTGTCATACAAGTTATCCCCGGGATAGTTAGTCTCGTATAACTTTTTGTTGGTTAAATCCAGCCTAAGCCCGGATTTTACCAACGAAACAGTAACTTTTACTCTAGAGTATCTTCTACTTTTTCATAGACACCAGTGACACCTAGTTCAGGATCACCTCATTTTGTACTGTCATTTGTCATACAAGTTATTCGCAGGGCAGTTATTCTCGTATAACTTTTTGTTGGTAAAATCAAAAGTTATCCCCGGGATAGTTAGTCTCGTATAACTTTTTGTTGGTAAAATCCAGCCTAAGCCCGGATTTTACCAACGAAACAGTAACTTTTACTCTAGAGTATCTTCTACTTTTTCATAGACACCAGTGACACCTAGTTCAGGATCACCTCATTTTGTACTGTCATTTGCCACACAAGTTATTCGCAGGACAGTTATTCTCGTATAACTTTTTTTTGGTAAAATCAAAGCCTAACACCCAGTTTCCTGGGCGCTGATTAAAGTTAAAAGGTTGGTTAAATCAGTTTCGGCCAATCAAGTTCCGTCATTTTGAATAATAGCGGTTCGTGATTGGCTGAAGCTGATTTAACCAACCTGTTAACTTTAATCAGCGCCCAGGAAACCGGGCATAAGTGTAGTACAAAATAATTTATTACTAAATAAAATAGGTACAGGTGTACCAACAAGCGGTGAGTGAAACGCTTCTTGAATGACGCAAATACATTCTTCATCTTAAAATCTTTATTCATGACTTTCATGACATATTTGTATGGCTGTATAAAAGGAATACTTACAAGGTTAAATAATTTTAATCCACTTTAACAATATTGATGCAGCACAATGACGTAAGAAAAGAAATGGAAATCATACAATCAGCTTGGATAATTGAAACAAAAAGTAAACTATAGAAAAAACCGACTTCCACAAACCCTATTTGATTAGATTGAGTAACGCTACTAAGGAACCTCTGTACAAAGTTTCATGGCTCTAGGTCCACCGGTTTAGGGTATGCGTTGCCCGTCAGCCACGCATTGTATTAGTACCTAGTATTGAGCAGTTCTGGTGGCCATATGTGGTCTTCATCAGCAGTACCGCATCACAATATGCTTACCGTGAGTAAATGCACGAGTTATTACTAAAACACAAAAATCACTATAGGTCTGCCTGTAATATTTGAAGAGTTCCCGCGATTTCTCCAGGATCCCATCATCAGATCCTGACCTGGTGTCAATGGGACCAATGGGAAGGTAAACCCTTTCAAACAAAAAAAATAATTCCCAAATCGGTCCATCCGTCTACGCGCTATCGGGGCACATACATGAAAAAAAACATCTGGACGAATTGTAAACCTCCTCCTTTGGGAAGTCGGTTAAAAAGATGCCTGCCGTCCAGTTTACATCCAAGTACTAGCGTTAGGTTGGCAGTTAAAAGTTTTAGCTAGATGATATTATTGTAAACACAGAATGAAATGCAGTTACGTAACAGCCTGACCCCTAGCACGTGACCATAACACTGTTTTCACCAACCTCGTTATTTAGCCATTGTTTTATCATGACTAACAACAGTTGGCCGGACGCATTAGCGAAAGCTATTTTTTGCACAATTCGTTTGTCAATCGGCTAACCATACCTAACTGTACAGCTAAGCTAAATCTGGCTGCTGAGAGAATGCGATCCTGACACATGTATATGTTCCTTACTGCGAAAAGCGTGAGATAGAGTGAAAAGTAGCGCGGGACAGACAGGGACATATATATATGTCAGGATCACACGGATTCAGCGGCCAGAATATAATGTTGTTTTTAGGGTTCCGTACCCGAAGGGTGCCAAACGGGACCCTATTACTAAGTCCGTCTGTCAGAGGGCCCTTCAGCACGAACCGTAACAGCTAGAAAGTTGAAATTTAACCAGAATGTGTACATCTGTTGCCGCCCCACCAACAAATACTGAAACACAAACACAAAATATTGAAAAAATAAAGGTGTCCCCATACAAGAAACGTATTTTTTTAAATTCTTTGGTAAGGTTGGTGCGGAACCCTCCGTGTGAGAGTCCGACTCGCACTTAGCTGTTTTTTTTATTGCTTCCCTACAACAAAAAGCGAGAATCCTAATGGCTAACACTGATGTGTTCAGTCAAAGATAGATAAAATAGATAATCGTGCCCACATAAATATTTCATTACTTTTTTAGGGATCCGTAGAGAAACAAGGAACCCTTATAGTTTCGTCAAGTCTGTCCGTCCGTATGTCACAGCAACTTTATTCCAAAACTATTAGGACTACACAGTTGAAACTTGGTACGTAGGTGTATTATATGAACCGCTTTACGATTTTTATACAAAAACTGAAAAAAATAAAAATTTGAGGGGGGCTACCCATACATGAAACTAAAACCATTTTTCATCAAACCTACATGTGTGGGGTGTCTATAGATAGGTCTTCAAAAATTAAGTGGAGGTTCCTTAAACCATTTTTCCTCAAAGTCAATCTTTAAAGAGACAGACCCATCCAAATTGGAAAAAATTGTGTCCCCCCCCTCTAACTTTTAAAGTAAGAGAGTGATAAATCTATAAAAAATATATGCTGTGTATCTCAATATAAACTTTCGATGAAAATTGGTTTGAACAAAATATAATAAGCAGTTTTTATGATATAAAACATTTATTATAACCACAAAGATAACTTTGTGATTCATAAAAACACTATGAAAAACAAAGTTATTATTTGCTGGTGAAGGATGAATGATAGTGATATTTGGGCTACGTGTATCAGGTGTAATTATGATATTTATGATGCTACTACGGAACCCTTCCTGGGCGAGTCCGATTCGCCGGTTATTATTGATTGCAGTGGCCATTAAGGTATAACGTTATCCTAAGGCATAACATCTGTATCAGATGATTCAAGCAGCAGCGTCCTATAGACCAACATTTAACCATCAACACCATTTGTTCCAGTCTTTATAATCCCGCAGCGATGGGTGATGGCAATCATGGGTTTCCTGGCGGTGGCCAACGCGTACACCATGCGTGTCTGTCTGAACTTGGCCATCACACAGATGGTCCGGAGGAAAGCCTATGTGGGTGGTGCCGATGACGGGTCGTGTCCAGGGGATGTGGAACTGGCCACTAATGAGGAACTAGTAAGTATTTCACGATGTCTTCAGGTCTAAAAAATGTTTTACCTGCATGGAGAGAATCTTGGAATAATGCTGATCACCCTTAAAATATGACTAACCAGATGGCTTTAGTTGGATAGATATCATACTTAACAAACTTACCAATGAGCTCCTTGAACATCCAGGCCTCCTGCTCCAACTTGTGCTGGAATTGGGATGGCTGAACTAAATGAGCGGGAGAAGGGGAAATGCACAAAGGCTCCGCACATGTGGGCCACGTGCAGTTCAGGCGTTTTGAACCCCTTAAAGAAGATACATAGAAGATACTAAGATACTTACCAAACTCAGAAGAACTCATACTTCATAGCCATCTCTTACCGACGAATTATTCCAGGAAATCAGCGGATTCGACTGGAGCGAAGAAACACAAGGAATCATTCTCAGCGCCTTCTACTACGGCTACATCGTCACCCACCTCCCAGGGGGCATGTTGGCTGAGCGCTTCGGGGGCAAATACTCTCTAGGCTTCGGAGTGCTGAGTACAGCTGTGTTCACGCTGTTCACGCCGTGGGCGGTTAGCGCAGGTGGCGCCACTGGGCTGATTATACTGCGAGTCCTTGAAGGACTTGGGGAGGTTCGTATATTTTTTGGTCATCTCAATTTTTGGAATCGACTATATTAAGTAAGCCAACTCCATTCACTCACTGAATTTCATCTGCAGCTCAAGGTCATAATTTGCCGCCTAACCTCGCTGGTTATTGCTACTTTTCTTTAAAAATAAGCCATGAGCTTGTCTTATAATCTAATCTAAATAGATTAAATTCCCTCCACCAGGGTACAACGTTCCCGGCCCTGAACGCCATGCTAGCACGCTGGGCACCAATGGGCGAGCGAGGCCGGATGGGCACCTTGGTCTTCGGCGGCGCTCAGATAGGCAATATTGCCGGGACCTACCTCTCTGGTCTGGTCATCCAGGAGACCGGGCGATGGGAGCCAGTGTTCTATTTATTTGGCGCCCTGGGAATTCTCTGGTTTATTCTTTGGGTGAGTACTTATTAAGATCTTTCTCATGCATGACAATAATATTTACTTATCTAGGGACTAACCAGTGGTACCTGTATAAAAACTAATAACTGAATCTAACCTATTTATTCTATGTGTTGTGTATTGTGACGCTGAATAAACGCCTATTCTATTGTATTATTATTTTTATTATCTAGAAACAAGGAAACTATTCTATGTCGGTATATTTATCTAAGTATCTATATGCTTATCTACGCATGTACTTACATACTTAGATTTACTTAATACGTACATACCTAACACGTTAGCTTGCTCCCCCATGTTCCCCACATGTGACATGAAGTCGGTATGAGGTTGTCTGAGGCAGTGGGATTACGTATGCATTTCCATTTCCACTTCTGTTTCCAGTCGATCCTCTGCTACAACGATCCGGCGTCCCACCCATACATTTCAGACAAAGAGAAGAAGTATTTAGAAGAAGCCATGGGCAGTCACCAGTCAAGCCAGCCCAGCGCTATACCGTGGAAGGCGATCTTTACATCTGTGCCGCTGTGGGCCCTTGTCTGTGCTCAGGTCAGTTCTGGAAACTACATCCCCTATACAAGTCAGCTGCAATGCTTTTAGATTTTGATGATTCGGTGGCGATTTGCGCCTTATGTCGTAAACATCGTCAGGCCTATACAGTATAGTAGACACGCCTAATAGGGCACATAAGATATTACACGTAATGGACTTAGCTGAGTGCTTATTAAGCACTGCGTATCTCTGTTAATGACGAGCGATAGTGTTGTTGTCTTTCAGAAATAATATAGACCCTAACCATAATGCTAATGTAATCCACAGATCGGCCACGACTATGGCTACTTTACGATGGTAACAGACCTCCCCAAGTACATGACGGGAGTCCTCAAATTCGACATCCATCGCACTGGTACCCTCGCCGCACTACCCTACATAGTTATGTGGATTTGCTCCATAACCTTCGGATGGCTGTGTGACAAGATCGTCAAGAGAAAATGGCTGTCAGTCACTAACGCGAGGAAAACTTTCACCACCATAGGTAGGCGACCCTAACTAATAGTTCTTAGGCAACCGCCTGTAATGCCGGCTATAAAGAAAATTACTATGCGGGATCTAGAATGATCTATGCCGGGGTTACTTAAGTTTAAGAACGTGAATGGAAGTGTCGGATTTATGGGTTACAAATTGATGTCAAGAGGTGACCTTCTGTATCTTTGAATACACTTAATTTTAATGTTATCTAATGTCTGAAGAAAGCGGCTCTAAGACGCAATACCTGTATACGTTAACCACGACGATGAGAGTTGCAGAAGGCTCCTGCTTCCTTATTACAATAGATACAGCTCTAAGAATATCTTTGTAATCCTCACAAACACTTAACCGCACTCATTTTAATCGCAGCTTCCGTCGGTCCGGGTATCTGTATGATCCTAGCCTCCTACTCCGGCTGCGATGCTCAAACAGTGGTCATCCTCTTCACGGCCTCAATGGGACTGATGGGTGCCTTCTACCCCGGCATGAAGGTCAACGCCCTCGATTTGAGCAACAACTATGCTGGAACACTTATGGCTATCGTGAATGGGATTGGCGCGATTACTGGCATCATTGCTCCGTACTTGGTCGGGCTATTGACACCTGATGTAAGTTTTACAGCTGCATATGGGTCGATTTCACTAATTTTTATGTCACACGAATGAGATCTATACTAAAGTGAGACGAGTCTCATTCGTGTGACGTGAAATCGACTCATATTTATGCTAAAGTTACTAAAGTTCGTGACGTTGTTTGCGATTCACGCGATCAGATCAAAAGGCTTCATTTCATATTCCGTATATAATTCCTTGTAGGGAGTACACATTCCTTTGGTAGGACTCGATCCCTCGACTGATATTTTTGTTTTCTCCCCAGAGCACCTTACTTCAATGGCGGCTAGTATTCTGGATCACACTAGTAGTATTCTTGGTCACGAACCTAGTATTCGTGGCGTGGGCCTCAGCCGACGAACAATGGTGGAACAGGACGCGGGAGGATCCGAAACTAAAAGAAGCAGAGGCGGCAACACAGAGGACAGTTATTGAGGAAAAACTGTGAAATCTTGAGGAGATTATTTTTAGGAAAGAATGAGACGTATGCATTGATATAGGTATCTACTTGTGATCTGACGCCTTGTGATCCGAATTAGAGCCTATTTCAGAACTGGATTATGAAGCCAAGTATATATTTATGGCACATAAAAGACAAAACACAAAAAGATACAGAGAAGGAATGTACAAAGGCAAGATTATCTCTAAAAAGAGATCTTTTCCAGCAAACCCAGGATGGACAAAGAATATTAAAATACAGAAGGTAGGCCTATGTGCTCAAATAAGTGAAATCTACTGAATATACTACATAAAGAAGTACATGAAGTAGAGATGCAAGAGTAAATGCGGAGGGTTGTAGATAAATTATTGTAAATATAGTGTCCAATTTAAGAATGTAAGTTTTGTACAAGAGACGTATGAATGGAAAGTGAACGAAGAAAATATCTTAGAGGGGATGTACAATCCGCCGCCAGTGTAATGTGATAAAGTAATGTTAGTTCAAGTATTAAAGTTAATAGACTAAGAAAAACTGTCCTCATAGCGCCTCGCTTGATAGAAAAGTAATGTACTATTATATAAGACTAAAATATGCCTAATTATATCAATCTTTTATACAGAATCTCAGAGGCTTATTTCATTGATTCTTTAAATGTCTAAAATAATTGCTATCAAATCAATAAAAGCGAAAAGTTTATTATAGCCATTTATTTATATATTATTATGTATTTTTGTCGACGTTGAGTGATATTCCCAGATTAATGAAAAAAATGTATAATAATTAAAAGAAACTATAGAAATTGACGACTGATAAGATAACACAGTAGAATGGAGTTTAGGATGAAGCCCTAAGTAATTGTCGTAAAAAAACATAAATGTAGCTTTGGTATGAGGGCCATCTGATTAATTAAAGGAGTCCTGGCATCTAAACATAAACTAAAAGTAACTAGATACTTAATATATAATATAATTCTTAGAGAGAAGGGAAGTCTCATTGTCATTCATGTTATTTTACGGGCATTTTACCTAAAATTAGACAAATCTAAATCAATGATTGTTGTCCCTTAAATCACATCGAGTTTCTTTGACATTTTTTTATTAAATAGTTAAACCATGTTTTAATTTTTGTTTTTAATATAAATTTCGTGCCATTTAATATTGTATGAGGTGTGCTTCAGTTATCCTGGTTAAAATAAGATCAAAACGTTAACTTAATGTTACTCAATATTTATAATCGTGAGATGAACTATTCAGTAATTGATCAAAGTGATTTGGCAGATCAAAATGTCACTTAGCGAAATAATGTTGCTCGCTTCTGAATCACAGTGACGCGTATTTTTGAATCGATATAAAACAGTCAGATGAATGATCAGTTTATACTTATTTCACAGTTTTGCTAACGGGGCAGCTTAAAAACACTAATTAACGCGCAACCTGGTTATAGGCTATTTACACGGGTCGACCTTCGACAAAGAACATAGAAACATTCTGGGATACCTATAGTTGAAATTCCCTTAAATGTCGCATTTTTCGTGTACACCTACAAAAAGTAGACATTAGTAAGGCATACTATAATATTGTAGAATCTATTAGGGCTTTAGAAATAACTTCGACAATAAAGTTATCAAACTATCATTCACTGAACGAAAGCTCTCGATTTTTCTGGCACAACACTATTTGTTTTTCGGCAAAAACGGGTATCACTCGACCTGTCAAATCACTTTGATCCACTACTGAATAGATTATATAGTTTCATCTTTATTTATGAACATGAACTGAGTAAATCGGTTATGTTACTTGTAAGGATAGAGGTAATAAAATTTACTCGAAAGCTAAACTTGTGTATTTTTATCTCAGCGTAGATTAACAAAATAGGAACGACAACATATATAAATGCATTTTAAAAAACTAATTAAAATATATTTGTTACGAAAAAGAATCTTAAAAATCTAAAATTGTAATAAACATTTATGATATTATTTGTTTGTATTATCTGAAATGTTTGAATATGCATTCAAACATTCAAGTGTCTTTATCAGCAAACAATTCATACGGCATGTAATTTGCTAAACTCCATGAAATAAAATATACATCAACATTTTAACACACACTTAACAACCCATTTTGAATACAATACGTATTCAATAAGTTCATCATTCATAATTTCTTTATTTCACACAAAAAATCATGACAAAAGATTGTTATTATTACCGAAATATCTTTTAAGTGGAACAACTTATTTTTTTTTTTTATGAATATCTTATCATTTAATCATCCATTTCTTCGTGAACATAAATATAATTATCACTGCAGTTTAAAAACACCCATTTACATACATTATATTTTAAAAGGCAGTTTGACACGCCGCGCACTATTATATTTATAAGTACCAACTTTACACCAGTAATGTTTCCATACGAAATAACTGTTCGCATAATATATTTGGCGAGCAACGTTCCTGAGCAAAACGACGCCACGCCAGCCTAAATATACGCCCTATTCCCGAAAGAAAATATTTGCTATGACAACTTGCTAAACTCATTTCATCCAATCACGTATCGCTATTTTGAAATCTTCGATTAATCGCCTGATACAATGTGACCACTCTTTCCGGAACTCTGTTGGTCAGTAAACGCAGATACTTACAGCCTCCTAGAAGAGGTCAGCAAGCGATGGCGGCGTAGTCTCCATCAGATCAGTCCGTCTGCCCAGTAAGGCGGCGGCGTCCGCACAGCTGACGTGGAGTATGGACAGACTGTCTAGTGCCTGCTGGGCGACAGTCGGCTGACGTAGCAGGGTCTGGTGGAGGCGACGAGCGTCTTCGTAGTCCATGTTGAGGAGTTGGCATGCCTCTATTAGACTGTCGGGAGAATGGAGGGTTTAGAAGGAATGCGGACGACTGTTAACAGTTAACCGATCATTTGGAGACTCATGACTGTATTCATTTTATCTAAAAACAAACAAGCATAGATATGCATGCACATTCATTGCTTCTGTGTATGAAGCAGTTTGTTAAATTCATAAAAAAATGCAAATATGAATTTGTAATTTTGTATGGGTGTAACCAGCCTGAAATAAACTTTTTTAATCATTCGTTAATTCATTCAATCATTCCTTCATTAAATCATTATTTCACAATTCATAATTTCTATTTGCACATAGACATTACAAAAACAGTAATACTAAAAATAGTATACAAAGGCGAGCTTATCTCTAGTAAGAGATCTCCTCCAGCAAAACAAGTTGGGATGAAAAAGGATTCATTCACTCAAACTCAAACTCAAATTCAAAACGTTTATTGCGACATTGTGGTGGTATATGGTGATATATATATATATATAGAATTTGAAGAACCGACAATGAACCCAGTGAGGGCACTGCAATATCTTACATCTAACTTGCACAATAATAAAATATCATAAAATGGTTAACTTTATAACAATGAGATCATTACCTACTATTATCTACAGTTCATTCATTCATTCATTCATTTATTCATTCATTCATTCATTCATTCATTCATTCATTCATTCATTCATTCATTCATTCATTCATTCATTCATTCATTCATTCATTCATTCATTCATTCATCAACCCTACAGTCGAAAACCTCAAATTAGTCAGAGACTCACAGTGGCAGATGGTTGGTGGTGCTAGCTAGCTTCTGCGGCGGCGCGAGCGCAGGCAGCAGGTTTCTCTTCACGTCGTGAGTGAACTGGATGGTGCCGCCGGCGTTCCACCATGACGACAGGACGACCTCCTGTGAATTACGTCATATCGGGTAAAGCTGGGCCCAGAAAATTCCAGTATGTTCTTTTGTTCGGCCCGTATCAGCGTTCGCCATCCAAAATCTCTGGACGCTTAATTCAATTCAATTCAAAAATTTTATTGACCATAAAATCATACATATTACTTAGTCAACGTCCACATAATATTAATATTTTTGTATACTACCGCCCGTTCGGAAGTTGTGGGCTTAGGGATGGAGCAAAGAAGGGCAAGAAACCTCCCCCGTACCTCTTTTAAAATATCAGAGCCTTAAAAATACAATGTTATGTATTTCTACTTAAGTCTAAGGAAATACACCGAGGAGAGACGTACTGACTCAGTCCATCGCCCCTCTTTGGATTTCTGTGCGCTGAGATGGTAAAGACCATGCAGTTTTGTCATCTAAATATTCTTTTACACTGTAATAAGCTAACGACGCTAACGGCCTGGCCACGGGATGTTCGCCGTAGCAAATATTCGCGCGGTACAGCGAGCGGGACAGAGCTAGGCAGCTGTCTAGCTCTGTCCTGTTCGCACCGCGCGAATTTCGCTGTGCGCGAATTTTGGCCGTTAACGCCGCGATCACGCGAAAAACGCGAGCCGTAGATTTTTTGCCAGACTCTTGAGAGGCTATTGCCCGGTTTCCTAGGCGCTGATTAAGTAGGTTAACAGCTTGGTTGAATCAGCCTCAGCCAATCAAGAGCCGCTATTATTCAAAACAACCGCACGTGATTGGCCGAAACTGATTCAACTAATCTGTTTACTTCAGGGCCCAGGAGACCGGGCGTACAGTACCCTATGTTTATGTATAAGTTACTCTATGGCGTACAGTGCCACCAACTTAGATGTTCAGTTGATAGCGGTCGCTAGTGTCATAGTAGTCTTCATAATAGCGGACATAGTATAGTATGTATTCTCTTTGATGGCGGATGACAAGTCCGTAGTACCAATTTTTCCCACCTGTACAGCCATTACGTAGTATATTATAATTATCTTTGTGTACACCTAAGTTGGTGGCGCTGTATATCGAGCAGAAATGTATAGATAGTTTGACAGAACTCACCTCAAACACATGCCTGTCGATGTGTCTCGCGAGCGTCGGCCGCGCGCGCGTGTAGAGCGCAGGCGCGAGTTTCGCCGCGACGGATAGCAGACGCGAGTAGAGACCGCCGAGCGCGCGACAGAGCGAGGGGGAGAGAGACAGAGACATCTCCTCTGCGGGCGGCATGGCGTGCCATCTGTGGGTAGAGTGAATTGTGATGTTTCTGTGACTCTCTCAGTAAGCATTACATCCTTAGTTAAGTGCCTATGGTAGTGGAGTGGTGCGTCAATGAGCGCTTCTTCAAAGGGCCCGGCCCGACAACGACACCAGTGGTCGCGTGGAACAGGGTATTATTGCTTTAGTGGAAACTTAAAAAAAAACTGAAGCCGTGATAAATGAGTAGAAATTTAATTTAATTTTGCGAAACCGATAAATGACTTCAAATCATTAATTAATTTACGATAGTGTATTGTCGCGCGGAAACACTAGCCGCAATGATGTTTCGCTCGTGACGTCACTCCGATAGTAAACACTCGCTTTTGTACACGTTTTCTATGTTTTTATTATCCTATGTAACTGTTTGTGTGCAATAAAGAAATTATGAAGTTATGAAGAAGCGACCATTGAAATTAACATGACCTACTATGCCAATCTTCCGCTTATGACGTCATATTGGCTAGGATCGACAGGAATATTTAGTATCCGGTGGACCTCCATAAGTGCACAACGATAAATAGGACTTCCTAGGACTTACTTCTGCCTCTTATAGTCCCTGAGCGCTGCCTTGAACTCCATCAGTACATGGTCCGCCAGCGCCGTCAGCCCCGCGTCCCGTAAGTGAGCGAGCAGGGCGGGCGCCTCCCCAAACACCCCGGACTCCTCACCGAGGGAGTCCGGCGCGGGCGAGTCTAGCAGCGCCGGGTTGATGAGGGGCGACGTCTGTGGGCGGGGTAGGGGGGATTAGGACTATTCTGACAGTTCGACTGTGACGTCACTAGACGCTGATGGATCTTTAGAAAGTGTTTCGTGAAAGAAACGTGCAAAAGAGTGCGTTTTAGGTTTTCAGAACTGGAAATATTGCTCCTAAATGTGATAAGATATGCTGTTTTTCGAAAGTGACATTATAATGATGCTGATGATTGATAATGACCAATATTATGTTACTGAATCGAACCGGGTGACAGTGCCTACTACAACTAGGGGCGATTTTTCAATCTCCAGAAGTCCAGATGAACATTCAGATTTTATTTGACATTTCACAGGCAGATGAAACTCTTCGGGTGAACAGACATAAAACGTAATCTAAGGATTGAAAAATCGATAAGCAACATGTTAGAAAGTTACCAGGTGCATTGACTTTATCTGGGATAAGGGAAATTTTAAATCAAGTAATGATGTTAGTGAATCTCCAAAAAGCAGTGGTGCGTAGCCCGGGAGACCATGCCTAGTCTAATCTAGGAAGATATTCAAGTTACCAGACCCCCTAGCCACATATACCACGTTCGCCGTGCAAAGTATCAACTGACTGCACGGCAAGCGACAAAGTGCATACGTGACAGGGAACATAAGAATAGCCAGCTGACCAATTTACGAATTTTATCCAGTTAGTAGATAAACTGACGATGAATTGGAAACTGTAGCGTACCTAGTTCTTATCTTACAATATCAGTTGATAAATTAACCGTAAAAAGGTAACCTGGTGGGTCATGTCATGTGGTAGGTGAAGGTTTTATTCTTCGTGTTAGAGTTTGTGTTTAATATACTTATAGAACTGTAGAATAAATTAAAAAAATGTATTTGGAATAAGATATACCAAGCTAAACAGTAATATAAACATCAGTTGCAAGGCGGCAACTGTTAGCGGTAAACAGGTGCTGCCATCTTGTTTTTAAAAAGTATAAAAGGGACTGTTTGGCTTAGTCTCGGGTCAGTCCATGTACGAATTTTGGAGAATAAACAACTATTTATAAAAGTTATGCTGGTTTATTTTGAATGATACGCCCCTGGTCTTTTATTCGTGTTAGGTTGACACGTAAGAACAAAAGAAACATAAATGCTAAACCCTGTCAATCTCGTTTACTATGTGTCGCCAGTTTATAAACAACTTGTAAATTAATCAACTAACGATTTTTATTTACCGGTGAAACAATTATCTTAGCAAGTGATAAGCTAGCGAATGCAACTTGGCTAGGGGGGCAGGTGTTGTTAGCTGCCCTCTAAAAGAACTTTCGGAAGCCATTCAGATGATGATGACGCCCCAATGATCTCCAGAGAGGCCCCCACTCACCCCGGGTGATCGTGCCTGGTCCAACCACGCGAGATATTCAATAGTTACCAGGGCCGCAAGTCGCGTACAGGGCCCGAATTCTACTGTACACAAGCATACCACAAGCCTGGCACAAACTTGAATACGAGGCATTTGGTATTCTACTAAAACCGGAATCCAATTCACAAGCGCCAGCGTGATGCCAGCCTACTTCGTATTCTACTATCCAAAACGTACTTACGCTGGCGTCAAACTGGCGCCAGCGTAAGAACGCTTTGGACAGTAGAACAAAGTACCTGGCGTCAAACTGGCGCCAGCGTGAGTACGTTTTTGATAGTAGAAAACGAAGTAGGCTGGCGTCACGCTGGCGCTTGTAAATTGCGATTCCGGTTTTAGTAGAATACTAAATGCCTCGTATTCAAGTTTGTGCCAGGCTTGTGGTATGCTTGCGAACAGTAGAATTCGGGCCCAGATCGCATGAAAATAGCAACAGCGAGGGCGCAAAATGCCGTTTGGGCTTGTCGACGCCGGCGACTGGCCCAGGTCTTGTTGGCTGTCGACTGTCGCAAGAGAATTTTCGAAAGCCAGTCAGATGATGATGACTTGATGATAATGATGCCCATGATCTCCAGAGAGGCCCCCACTCACAGCCATTCAGATGATGATGAATTGATGATGATGATGCCAAAGATCTCCAGAGCCCCACTCACCCCGGGTGATCGTGCCTGGTCCAACCAAGCGAGATATTCAAAAGTTACCAGGTCTTGTTGGCTGTCCTCTGGAGTCAGCGAGTTGTTGCGAGACGCTTCGTTTAGTGCCAGCCTTGTGGCTCGCTGCTCCACCTCGTCTAGTGACATACTCTTCTCCATTCCCCTCTCTGGAATAAAGACAGCGTATATAACGGGGAGGAAAACTGACTGAAAAGCATAAAAATCGTTCGTCGTGCCATCTAAGCAATGCAGCAGTTGACCCTCATGGGATGGGACAAGTCAATTAATCTGACTTTTACATTAGACTGACGTACTCGTCAGTTTCGCTCCCGAAAGTAGAAATCAATCGCAAACCTTTATCTCTGTTGGAGATATGAAAGTTGCGGCACGTTACAGGCGGGTCGGAATCGGTACTGTAGCAGGGGTGTCAAATACAAAAAACTTTAAGAAAAATGTCCTACCAAGCTGTCGGCGGCGGCTCGAAAGCGGGCCCTGCTGCGTGAAGTGCTGAAACTGCCGGAACTGCCACCGGTAGTAGTGCAGCTGCAGTAGTGCTGGAAGGAGTAACTCCGTATGACAATACTGACTGCGCGCGTCAGTGTACTCCTCCGCGTCCTCGGAGGGAGGCGGCGCGTCGTGCTGCTGCTGCGTGAAGTGTTGGAACTGCCGCCGGTAGTAGTGCAGCTGCAGTAGTGCTGGAAGGAGTAACTCCGTATCACAATACTGACCGCGCGCGTCAGTGTACTCCTCCGCGTCCTCGGAGGGAGGCGGCGCGTCGTGCTGCTGCTGCGTGAAGTGCTGGAACTGCCGCCGGTAGTAGTGCAGCTGCAGGTAGTGCTGGAACAATCACGGAAATCTAACGTCATTACGACTCTCTTATGGCAATTGCGTCCCGGTGGGGTATCATGTTAAATGTTAACTTAAGAGACCGGTGACCGCGTGAATTTCCCACAAAAACGTAATACAAAATTGATTTGAATTTGAGAACTAGTTCAAAGCATTTAGACTGTTAATTGGATTAATACAGTGTTTACGCAGGTTCCTGGTCGTATACCAAGGTTCTTATTCAAATTACTTAAAAATATTTTTAAATTGGTTGAAGAGAACCCTGGTATACAGACCAGGAACCTGCGTAAACAGTGTATAAATCCGATTAAAAGTCTAAATACGTTAAACTATTTCTCAAATTCAGATCATTTTTGTATTACGTTTGTATGGGAAATTCACGCGGTCACCGGTCTCTTAAGTAGTTACACAACCGTCCGTCCAAAGACGCCCGCGATTTTCAACCAACACACACCGGAATAAAGTTCAAAACCTATGAAAAAAAAACATAACAAAAAATCTGGGTCATTTGTGAAATTAGGACGAGCTAGTGGCTAGAAATGTCGACAGGGAAAGGGTTTGTGGCGGTTCCCGTATTTTTGCCAGCGAAAAAGCACAAAGCGATGTTGCCACAACGCTGCACACGGAACTAAAGACGGCTAACGAACCGCGTACTCCTTTGCTAAATTACAACTTTTATGAGGAAAACCTACATATTACTTCGCTCACAGTAGTGTAGGAACCCGTGCAGGAATCTGCCCAGTTCATACATTCAGCACCTGCTAAAATGGTTTTACCAAACTGACATTATTGATAGAAAAGGCTTATTCTTGGCCAGTAGAAAGCAAGTAGAGTTTAGTAGAGTGTGTGGTTACCAGCGAATGCGCCCACTGCATCAAGACCCCTCTGGTGTGGTGTGCGGCGTTGATGACAGCGGTCAGCGTGTGTGGTGAGTCGTCCGCCTTCAGGAACGTGTCTTCAGTCAGCGCCGACAGAGACGCGCTGAGCAGCTGTGTGAGACGCACGCGCCATTCTTCGATGAGCTCTAACTGCAGCTCCAGGAATTGCAGCCTGAGGGTGAATTACAGAGTTTTTGATGATTTATCTTTTCCTTTATATACAAATTCTGGCTTCTGGCCCTACCACACAATATTTCCTATGTAATATCAAAGGAAAGAAAGAAAGAAATAAATAAAAAATATAGAAAGAAAGATAGAAAGACAGAAAGAAATAAATAAATAAATAAATAAAGCCAGAAATAAAGAAAGAAGACAGAAAGAAAGAAACAGAAAGAAAGAAACAGAAAGAAAGAAACAGAAAGAAAGAAACTACGGCACCTGTGTCCCGGTTGAGGCAGCACCGCATACCGCTCCTCAACAGTCTTCAGCAGAGAGACCAGCCAGTCGGCCCCGCGCGGCACCGCCGCCGCAACGCCCGCCCGCGCGACGCCGTCCATCCAGGAAGGGCTGCTGAGGCACGACTCCATCTTGGCGAGGGCGTCTGGGGGGGAGAAGTAACTGGTTGACTGATGAATAGGATTAGGGGGGCAGGTTACGTGATCTGGCGCCCAATTCTACAAACGAACGGCATGGCAATTGCTATAGCATATATCAGCACCACTGAATGATCTGTTTGCTGACGCATGGAGGGATATTGTGCGAGAGTGTGGCAGGTATAGCGAGAATGATGCATGACTGTGCTGTCCTTTCTATATTTGAATTATTTGTCATTTTAAAATTAGAATTTAATTATTATTTTAATTTAATGTCTGTGTCCCTCATAATCTACAATGAAATGGAATTGTATTATTTGAATGATTATTTTTATTAATTATTGTAATATGTAATTAAATATAATGTTTGTTTCGCTTTGGTTAGCTGTAATGGCACAAATACTTTATGATAAATAAATAAATAAATAGCGAGGACGCGAAATACCGGTTTGTTTGTAGCATGCGCGGCACGTCGTCGGCGCCGTCACCAATATACTCGCTATAGCAATTCCTATGCAATTCGTTTGTAGAATCCGGGGAATGGTAACAAAATAGGGGATCAGGGCCCTAATGCTGCTCTGAGAATTTCACTTATATTTCATTACTATTTCATTACTATTCCATTGCAAACACCCAATCAAGGAAGATAAGGAGGATAATAATTTAGGAGAATACCAAATGACGCCATTTTGGGTGTTTGCAATGGAATAGTAATGAAATATAAGTGAAATTCTCAGAGCAGCATTAGGCCCCTGGGCTCTAGGAATGGGGGAAAGGAGCATCATGTGATGACCTGGGGAAGAGAGAATCATTGCCTAAGGATGGGTGAGGTCAGTATCAGGGGGTGATTAGCTGAGAGTGGATCAGAAGATGTTGAACAGCGTTGAGAGAAACTATAGAGCTATAATTATTATTGTACTGCGCGAAGATAAATCCATATTAAAGGCATATTTAAGTAAAATCAAATAGTAAGTACTTAATTCATAATTTCTTTATTGCACCACACAGATACTATAATATTATACTAATACAGATAGACCACCTAGAAAACAATATGACACCGGCATAAACTGAGATGCTACGGAAGCTTCTTTAGTTCGAGGCCATCATCGCTTGGTGCAGCACCATCGAAAAATTGCAAATACCACGAGATGGCGCTAAGATATAAAGGAATTATTCTAAGATTAGCGCCACCTAGAAGTATATTAACTGAAACCGTGGCGTTTAAAGTACAAATCTTACTCATCACGCCATCTCTTTTTTAGGAAGGGTTACTCTGATTCTAATTTGTATGGGATGAGCACCCTGTGATTGCACACAGAAAAATTACATAGGACAAACGCTTAGGCACCAAATGTCCATTTTACCAAAATAACTACTTTACTTTAATTAATGTCTATGTTTTCAAAAAGTCTACTCAAATTCTCAAAATGTCCACCCTTTACATTAGGCACCAAATGTCCATTTTACCAAAATGTCTACTTTACTCTAATGTCTATGTTTTCACAAAGTCTACTCAAAATTTCCACTTTTACTTTTAGCTTTAATCAATGCTACTCACACTCTGTCTATACATAGTAAATGTTTACAAAGGCGAGCTTATCTCTAGTACTTCAGCATACTCACATTTCTTCTCCAAAGCCAGCCACCGCACAAATATCTCGGCCTTAGTCAGCACAGACAATACTCCGTTTACGTCCTTCCCCGTGAGTGAGACTAGCTCTTTATGGAAGCCCAGGGTTTCGTCCACGGCGTGGGCGAAGGCCGCGTCTTCGTCGATGACATCGCCCTTGCTCTGTGCGTGGTAGAGGCTCAACACCGTGTGTAGGCGTTCAGCTGCTAGGGCTATTAGGCCGGCGTTGAATTCGTCCTGGAATATTATATCTATGTATTGTTTATAGTATCTGTGGTATTGCCAAAAATATATAACAAAATGAAGAAGCACACCGCTCGAACGACCGAATTTATTTTAGTAGGTGTTCGAAGTGACCACCGTTACAATATTCAACAAATTCACCTAGGTACTAAAATAAATTAAAGTATGTGAAAACAATGCATTTTATTCATTTTAGACATCATGTTTCATAGAGCCATTTACTGCTTAAGACCTTCACAATCGATATCTAAATAGAAATAGTGTAAGTTTATTTTTTTCAAAACAACCGGGTTCAATTCCCGAGCTGAGTACAGGTTTTTTGTAAATGTAAGAATGCAAATATTATTCTTAATAAAATCGATGACATGGTTCCTAAGAACAGATCTTCGTATGTCTTATAGTTTCAGACTTTCCCATACTGACCGATTTAAATGAGACAACCTGTATAAGATTTGTCAGCGAACCAGTTACATATATTTTCGATGCTAAGAGATTGTAACAACAAAATCTTTTTATATATTTTTTAGGGTTCCGTACCCGAAGGGTGCCAAACGGGACCCTATTACTGAGACTTCGCTGTCCGTCCGTCCGTCCGTCCGTCCGTCCGTCCGTCCGTCCGTCTGTCACCGGGTCCGCCTGCACGAACCGTAATAGCTAGAAAGCTGAAATTTTCACAGAATGTGTATATCTGTTGCCGCACCAACTACAAATACTGAAATACGAGAGATATTACAAATTGAAAGTGGTCTCGGTACAAGATACGTCTTCACAACACGCTTGAAAAGTTTATACCAAGGCCATTTTGTTTTGGTAGGTAAGCCTTCTTTTAATGAAACTAAATTTAAATGATATGGCAATGTCGTCCCCGGACTTCTACAAAGACTTTAAATATTAATTGATGAATTACGACGTCTCTATTTAGTCTGTAGAACTTTTAGAAAATAATTATAAAATTAATAGTTTTTAATTACTTTTGTTTTCATACAAATCTCAGAGCTCAGAAATTATTTTTTTCCTTTTGGCCACTTCAAGTTTGGCTGCCAGTGATGTTTTAATTAAATACTCTTTGGTGCGTTGAAATGATGTTTTGCAGTCTGCATGACATTGACATAATGAGTGAGTGAACCTCATTGTACGGAAATTGTAGATGGGTGTCTCACGTTTTCCAGTAGGAGTAGGTTGTAGACAGTGCTGCTTACGGCGGCGTTTAGTAGGTACTAAAGGCCCTAAAAGCGCGGCAAGCTTTGAATCAATTCAAATGTTATTTTTCAACTAGCTACAAAGTTATTCTGACATAAGATGATAATTTGAACAAAACTTTTTGGGTATTTCATGAAAAATACAGTTACAGATCACACATATACAGGGTGGAAAAACGAATGGGCCCTGGAGGGAAAGTACCTTAAAATCTCAAGATATCCGTCCGTCCGTCTGTCTGTCACCAGGCCGTATCTCATGAACCGTGGTAGCTAGACAGTTGATATTTTCACAGATGACGTATTTCTGTTCCCGCTATAACAACAAATACTAAAAACAAAATAAATTTAATATAAAGGGGGCTCCCATACAATTAACGTGTTTCTTTGCGGTTTTTTTAACCGACTTCCCAAAGGAGGAGGTTTACAATTCGTCCGGATGTTTGTTTTTTTTAATTTTATTTTTATGTATGTGCCTCGATAGCGCCTAAACGGATGGACCGATTTGGAAAATTAGACCGATTAGACCTATAGTGATTTTTGTGTTTTTCATAATAACTCGTGCAAATGCACATGGTAAGCATAATATTGTGATGCGGAACTGCTGATGAAGACCACATATGGCCACCAGATCTGCTCAATACTAGGTACAAATACAATGCGTGGCTGACGGGCAGGCAACGCATAGCCTAAACCGATGGACCTAGAGCCATGAAACTTTGTACAGGGGTTCCTTAGTAGCGTGGGGTAGCACTGATATGGGATTTGACAAAATTAATTCCCCTGGGGGGGGGGGATAAGGGGTTATAGTTTGTATTAAACTCAATCTAATCAAATAGGGTTTGTGGAGTCGGTTTTTTCTAAAGTTTACTTTTGGTTCAATTATATAGATAATGGTACGGAACCCTTCGTGCGCGAGTCTGACTCGCACTTGGCCGGTTTTTGAGGAACTCGTTTGATTTGGTTTAGTATTTAATAGAATGGTTTAGAATTTGAAAATTGAGTTCAGCTACCTACACTGTCGAATCACACAAAATAATAAATACCTCAGCCCTGATCTGCTGCATCTGAAGCTTATCAATCACAGGTTGCAAGTTCACCCTCATGAACGTTTGGTGGTCTTTGACCCAAGTTAGGGTCTGTGTGAGGAACCACTCGGGACGGTCGATGCGAGCCGTCTGACGGGACCCGGTGAAGTGGAATGTGAAACGCTTCTTCAGCGGCCGAAGGAGTATTCGTACTGGCAGGCATGGGGCTTGCTCTGAAATGGGCGAGGATAATTTAATAAAAGAAATCGTAAATGAGAAATGGGGAAAAAAGGGCTCAAACCACAATGGCTGTAATACAAATGTAGGTATGTATTTATGTATTGAGTGTGTTATCGGTACCAGAAACACCGACATCAAAAACATGTGAACATCTAAGACCTGGGGATTATTTTTTCTTCATCAACACTTAACTAAAAGTTAATTTATAATTATTATTACCCTGACTAAAATCACCAGTCACACAGCTGGCTATAAAATCATCTGGTTCCTTGATCAGAAGGAGATACCTTGTTAGATTGTTGAATTTTGTCATAATCTCTTTTGGTGTTGGTGAATTCTCTTGGTTGGATGATAGAGGCCATTTCAGAAGTTTCATGATTTCTTCATATTGTCTGTAAAGTTTAAATGAAAATTATAAAGTGTAACTTTCTTCTGAAAGATAAATTAATAAAATAAATTAATTTGATGTTGGATGATATATTCAAAACTGATGACGAAAATGTGCTCTTAGCTATGTCAAAATAGATAATTAAATGAGACCGACTTAGAGAACTTGTCCCTCAATACATTGTGCCAGTATCGAGTGTTCTCCTTGACATAGCTGGATCGGTGGCCCTGTGTGTACTGTAGACACATGTTCTTTAGTTCAATGTAGACTGTTACAGCTTGCTCGTCATCAGTGGATTGCTTCAGTTGCATACTGAAACATGAGTGAGCGCAAGTATTAAAGTACAGGGGGGATTAACCCTCTCGCTCCAACGTCTATTGTTCTCCATTGTAAGTTTGTTCGGCCTATGTTCATGAAGGCTCTAGGACAAAAACTACATAGTTTGTACTGGATGATGAAAAAAAATCACAAGTTTCCCTGGAAAGCAAACTACTTCTATACAAATGTGTCTTGAAGCCGATATGGACCTACGGCCTGCAACTTTGGGGAACAGCCGCCAAATCTAACATAGCAATTCTGCAAAGGTTCCAGTCAAAAACTCTGCAAATGATAGTTAATGCCCCAAAAACAAAGTCATAGTCCAGTGGGTCAAGGGTCACCAAGGAGACCAGGGCAACTGTGAGGCAGACAAGCTAGCAAGAATAGGGGCTAGAAGGACGGCGATTGGCCCTCCACCCTTCTCGCCATTATCAACTGAAGCACTAAGGAGGCGGCTTAAATCAGCCACTTTAGTTCAACAGAACAAATTGTGGTCCAGCAGAGAAGACTGTAAAAACACAAAACTCTTTATAAACAAGTATAACCATAGGTTTACTAACTACCTAATAAGGCTGCCACGCAGCAAAATAAAAATACTAACAGGCCTTATAACAGGCCATTGTACACTAAATAAACACTTGACAATTACAGGTGCAACTGACAGCCCCCTATGCAGGGGTTGCATGGAAGTGGATGAGACGGTCGAGCACATGTTGCTGGCATGTCCATCCACAATTGAAACCAGGATGGCGATTCTGGGAGAGGCATCATCGACCCGGGAGCTCCTTGAACATCCAGGCCTCCTACTCCAACTTGTGGAGGAGTTGGGTTGGCTGAGATGAGAGAAAGGGAGAAGGGGACATGCACAAAGGCCCCGCACATGTGGGCCACGTGCAGGCACTTCAGCCCCCTTATAGAAGATAGAAGATAGTTAATGCCCCATGGTACATCACAAATGAGAACATCCACAAAGACTTGAGGATTCCCACAGTGCAGGAAGAAATCATATCCAGCCTTAAAAGATACAAAACTAGATTGGAAGAGCACCCAAATGTATTGGCTACAAACCTGATGGCAGAGACATCAACATTTAAGAGACTAAAAAGAAAAGCTCCGCAAGACCTGATCTAGCCACATAAAAGTAAAATAACCCAGGATGGGACACTGGTTCCATGCCTACAAGTCTGTCCATATTTAACAAAACAAAACTACTGATAAATGTCCCAGATGACAGATCGCAGTAAAAGTGGACGTTAAAAAAAAAAAAAAAATGTTCATGAGAGTATACCAAAATAAAATAGAAAAGTTTTAGTAGGTGAAGATAAATAAATTTTTCTTAATTCATCTGATAGATAACACAGAAATTTTGTGGCAAGAATACTTAGGGGCAAGTCATTATTTTGTTTAATAACATGTTACACATTACACATGCTTTTGGCGTTGCAGACGGAAATGTTTGGTCTAATCTTAATGTTGTAATGTTTGTCTGTGCTGCTGTTTTGTGTATTAATAAATAAATAAAATAAAATAAAATAAATTCAATTTATAACAGAAGGTTCTATTCAGATTTAAATAAGCAAATATTTCATAACAGTTTTCTATCTATTCTTACCTCAAGTCATCAATTTTCTCATATGATTTCAAATATAGCAACGTCTGCTCCAGCTTCCCAAGAGCTGAAAATCTATAATTAAGTCCTTTCCTCAATGGTTCAGTTTTATTCATGAACTGTTCTATTCTCACTCGAAGATTTTTATTCTTTTCCTTCAGTCTTTCAATTTCCTTCGAGCTCTTTTCGGCTTTTCGAATGGCTGTTCCAAGTTTAATTGGTCCTTCATTGTTTGCTAAATTTAACTGAAAAATAGATTACTAGAGCAATGATATAATTCAAGGATCAAGAATCAGAGGGCTTGCATCAAACTAACCAAACAAAAATGTGATTAGAGATGATGATAGATTAACAGACTCTGTTTTATGTCCCTGACTAATAAATCAAGTTTTTGTGAAAGTATGTTGAAAACCTGGCAAAAGTATCTTTGTTGTACCTACTTTATTATTGTCACTGTAGGTATACTAAATACAGGCTCGTTTCAAAGTTAGAAGGGTAGTTGTTACTTACACTTTTTTCTAAGTGATTCCTCCTCGTCACCAAATCATTTTCTACAAGATAAACATTGCTAAGGTCGTTGATATCGCCTCCTATTCTAGCATCAATATCTTCGAGGATCTTTATTTTCTCTTCATCGTTAAGTCTCGAAAAAATCAATCTTTGCTGCATTTTAGACACAAATCTATATTTAATTAATCACGCATTCCTCGTCAACAATCCACTTCACGACAAGAAATTCATTAATAGACTAATAGTACAATAGCGAACAAAACGCTCGTTTGTTGACGTTTCCTATCATTGATGTTGTTCATCATCAAAGAATTATCAAAACGCGACAGACTGTGCGTTCCAAAACCTCTATACGTAGTACCATATACGTCCTCTATATACACATATTTTGTACTAGCTGGCGCGTATGACTTTGTCCGCTCGCAAAGAACATCGAACATTTCTGTATGGTGCCTGGCCTGGGATACTAGGGTACTTGCATTGCATACCCTAAAATTACACTCTTTGGTGTGTACAGAGGTGTACCTCTTAAACATGGTGACCAACCTTCTGCTATGCTTAGATTACTGGACAACAAATCGGAATGATCGGGTGCCCACTGATGTGGTTATCTAGATTCTAGACTAAAGCGTTCGACCGTTTCCTATTAGAAGACTAGTCTTGAAACTGCAACACTTCGGAATTCGTTGTAACCTTCTTAGGTGGATAGAAAACTTCCTTATTGATCGTACCTTTAAGGTGGGAGTTGGGAATGACCTCTCAGATTCTTACAACGATGTCCTGAGAGGTGTCCCACAAGGATCAGTGCTTGGACCAATTTTATTCTGCATCTACCTAACGGACCTAAAGGTAATAATAAAGTCTGGACTATCATTGTTTGCAGATAAAATAACCGGCCAAATGCAAGTCGAACTCGCGCCCACGGGTTCCATACCATTATCTATAAAAAACTGTAAAAAAATGTTGTTGTATGGGAGCCCCCCCTAAATATTTATTTTATTTATTTATTTTTAGGAAAATGATATACTTGCTCAATATATTGAGAACATTTTAAGCATCTAACTGCTACCATTATCAATATCGAGCAAAAATGAGCAAAATTTCACGTTTGTTGTATGGGAGCCCCCCTATTGAATTTATTTTGTTTTTTTTTTTGTATTTGTTTTTATGGCGGCAACAGAAATACATCATTTGTGAAAATTTCAACTGTCTAGCTACCACGGTTCATGAGACACAGCCTGGTGACAGACGGACGGACGGACGCAGCAAAGTTTCAGTAATAGGGTCCCGTTTGGCGGGTACGTAACCCTAACAAAAATCATGGGAAATCCGCTTAATATTGCACAATATAAATAATACAAGAAGATTTGAACCGCATTTTTGATTGGACACAGAATTGGCTGATAACCTTAAATCCTGGAAAGTGTACAGTTCTGCATATTGGGAACAATAATCTAAAGGTACCAGACAGCTTAAATATGCAAACCCTGAATCCCGTTACAACACAAAGAGACCTGGGGGTCATAATATCAAATGACCTTAAATGGGAGACTCTGAAACTTTTAACTACCTACTAAGAAAGCTGCTCGGTAATACATGATTCGGCTGACGGCCATTTGGCCGACACGATATCATTTTTGAAGTAAAACTTCTTGGGGCACGGGGGTAAAATTTATTTAACCTCTCAACTGTGGGTTATTCATATATTTGCTTTTCAATTGCTACTAGCCGGGTGCTATCACGAGTGGCTAAGAAATGTAACGGAAATTGGAATCGGTGACGTCAGGGTCGGCTGAAGACTTTTAAAACCGCAACTATTTTCAATACGGTTTTTAACTAATCAGATAAGATAATAATACATTCGTACAATAAAGAATGTTAATTAGTGAGAGAAAAGCCTGATGAAACGTTAACAAATAAAAATTATTTTAAGCATTCTTCCACGAGTTCTTGATTTCCGGTATGGCCAAGATGGCGCCGCCGCCGCCGCCGCCGCTGGCTGGGACAAACAAAAAACCTCTTTGTTGGAACCGGAACTTATGTTTGACAGCTGTGCGATGCGATCCATACAGTTTGTAAGAAAAGAGTTTCATCAATGTCACACGGGTCGATATGGATTTCTAAAACAAGCAAAGCAATGCATACATTTGAGCGAGACGGCTTAAAGACGTGACGTCAGATGGTATATAATCTGAGCGAGATGCAAATAGTAGTGACACTATTGAATGAGTTAAGTATATCACCCCGAGCGCGACAAATTGTAGATAAGGAATGGTGGGAAATAAATGACATGACGTATTAAAAGTAAGTACAAGTATAAAATAATTTCAAATAATCGGACGTCTGAAACTTAAAAGTAACTTGAAGCAGAGATTGGATCTCAAAATTGGAAATTTAAATCTCTTTTAGTATAGGTAGGTATAGGTGTATAGTATAGGTACCACTTAATGATCTAGCTACAGAAGTTTTACTTCTAACACGTGTACGGTGCTACACGCGTATATTTTTTTTTTAATGATCTCTTTCAATTATTAGTTTGACTATACAGTTATCAGGACAAAACTATTATATTAAATACAAAAACACTTATATATTTAAATGGCACTTTCTCATAAATCCCGGCGATTTAAGGTGATTAATTGTTGAATTGATGTAAAATAGTTGATTGATGGGGGCAAACATTTGCTGGCAAATCTACTATTTTGTCTTCAAACCTATTATTTAGCAAATTCAAAACTGATTGATTGATTGAATTAGCAATAATTTAAATGACACCCATTTGTAATCCCTAAATGCAAACAAACAAACAGACAATAAGTATTTTTTTCGTATGTAGTGGTCTTTCTGTTTCGGAACGTCTCTGTTGAATCGTTATCTGTGGCACAGAGTCTATCTGTGTAAAGACCGTACCTATCTCAGGTACCTAGGTATAAAGTATAAAGCTGAGGTATAAAGACGGTGTAAAGAGTAGTCTGTGGTATTCGTAGACAGAGAACTTTACGTTTACGGTGGTATTGCTTGCACAAAAATTAAACGTCACAGTCAGCCCGGCGGTGGCGGTGGTGTTGACAATTTTGTGTAAAAAGATTCGTGTTGTGTTGTGTGATTGTGTGTGTGCTGCTTGCTTTACTCGTTTATTCTTTAGATCAATTAAATCATTCGAAATGTGGGCTTTTCTCGCTAAAAACAAAAACGACATCGTATATCTGAGTCTTCTATTATTCAGTGTCGCTGTTGGCCCATATTATAGAGGTATTCAGACAGTGCGATACAAAAAATGGGCCGGCTCTATATTGGGTTTGCTTCTTGTTGTGTTTGTGTCCGGAAGTATGGCCATCCACCCCATCCTCTCTGGCACAGTCGGGATTAGTATCATCAAACTTTCTACTCTCAGGTAAGAGGCGATACAGAACACCATCCATTTCCGTTATCTTGTTTACCTTGAATTTATGAATGAGTTAGCCTTCACCCAAAATTATAAACAAAATTACCATTAACTATAGATCATTATGCTCACTAATGCCAATTGCAGCCCCAATCATATGATGTTAGAGCTAATGGCCTACGCACACTGGGACGGCATGGCAAGGGATTTTAAGTTTTTACCAATGGACATTCAAACATATCCATTTATCAACTGTCAAAATATATGAAATACGTCAAAGTTAAATCGATTTAAATGCTAAATCTAGATTTAAGCACGTTCTGCAAGCCGCCCTTAGAGATATAAGACATAAATTGATATGCTTTCAAATAATGCCGAAGCATCCCGCGGAATGCTTCGGGATGCTTCGGCATTATTTTAAACCATAGCAATTTGTCTTTTTTCTATATTGCTACATTTGAATGTCCATTGGTAAAAACTTGTCATGCCGTTTCGGTTTGCATAGGCCTTTAGTCAGTAGTGAGGGTTGGTGAGTCAAGTTGGGGGTGGAAAGTAGGAGTTGGGGTGTAGCAATGGGTACTCTATTGTAGTATTGGGCCCCTCAATTAGTTGTATGCTGAATCTCAGTAACATAAGTTTTAGGAATTTAAATTAGGTCTCTGGTACAGGGTACCATGTACGTTTTTGAGTATCCAAGATTACTTACCCAGAGGTGGCTATTATACATACTGAATAAATGATTTAATCAATCTACTAAAAGTCATCCTTATAATTATCTACTTTCCGTTTCATATCCTCATTCCACCTTTTAATCACTTCATTTAATATTTCAGGTACTGCCACATAGCAACATTCACATTTATGTTTGCATACCTATTTTTCTTACGTCTGGCTGATAACTTTGGCCTGTCATTGCCTTCTGGTCAAACGAACCTCATTGAGATGATCCTCGTACTTCGTGTGGTTGGAGTTGCATTTGAAATGAATGGCTCCTGGCTGTGGATGGGCAAGCAGAAGAAGAGTGAAACTGAGGCAAGATCAAGTAAAGATGGGATAGAAAGGGATGAAGAGTTCCTGGAGTTATACAACCCTAGTTTTGAAGACTTATTTCATTACACATTCAACTATATTGGACTTTTGACAGGTATAAATTGTTTCTTTTTTACATGAAAATGAATCTTTTGTTTTACTAAGTAACATCAGCAATAATAAATCCAAGTTGTAAGGTTGATTGTTGATCACTTTAAATTCCATCACATACACCTTTTAAAACTAATGTTATATTCAGTCAACTGTCTTATATATTAACTTATTTTCTAGCTGGACAATAAATATTTTGTGCATGACTTTAAAGTTTAACTTCCGAACATTCTTAGTTGAGTGACTTTATATGAAACAAGTTGCTATTAATTTCAGGTCCTTACTACAGATATCGCACATTCAATGACTTCTTCACTCTATCATACAGCAAGCACGCCAACTGTTTTGGAGCCACAATAAATGCATTACGAATGGTGCCCGTTTATGTTTCATTGTATTTGACTATCTCTACTATTTGGCCATTAGAGGTAAGTTTAATTACAAGAATATTTTTCGCAATGATAAATTGGCTGGTGACATGGTGACACACTTTCTGCTTCAAATAAGGAAATACAGTTCATTCACTTCTTTTTGTTCATGTCTCTCTTTCTTTGTAAATATCATAAACACACCAAATAATTATTTATCAATAGGCCTACCCAGTATGTGTGTAGTAGATCTATTGTACTAAAATTATAGATCTTCTTTAGCCATATTACCTAGATAGTGAAATCCAAACTAAAAAGTCTTGAGGAGTTGGTGTGTGTTGTATTATTGTTTGTTTAATTACTAAAACCTTGTACTGAGAACTGTTAGTTTGCAAAGAGCAGTGTTATTGAAATATAAATATAACGCAATTATTGAATTCAATAGCTGGCTGAACATAAACGCAACTGTGCGTGGGCCACCCCGTATGGGAATAGGCGTGACGTTTTTTATTTATGTACAGTTGGCATATATGGATGTCGATTATTATTTGATTATTATTGTATTGGTGACGCAGCAAATGTAAGTATCGATGTTTCTGGAGCTTTATTCTGTTA